>DWQK01000879.1:0-17983 GCA_018231225.1 Noctuana stator
GCCACTGACCAGTTTGTTAGGTAATTGAATGTTTGTCTTAAAATAATTTTAGTCTTTGTGTAAAAGTGCCAATGCATTTGATCAAACTACTGTGTACTTATTTTCTCCATTTACTTGTATATTGGAAGGGATTAACATTTTATTTAATTTTCAGTCTCTGTCTAATAGGATGCCAATACTGATCTGTATAGCAGAATTATTAATTGGTGATAATTTGTGTTGTTTTTGTGTCATACAATGTTCTTGTTGATGTTGAAGTTCTATATTTTTGTTGTTATTAAATGTTACGAAGTTTGTTAAAACAGTTAAATTGTTGAAACTCACAAGAATAAAGAAAATTGCTTGGGCATTTTTCCACTTTGTGTACATGATAGTATATAAAGATAATTGTGAAACCTGCCCAACATTATGTTGTTCGCACTTCTGCATACCATTCTGCATATTTTGTAAATATATATACAAAAAGTGAAAGGAAAAAAACTATATTTGAATATATAAGTCACTGTGTAGCGTTTTAATTAAAAGGTTAAGCAAAAAATAGCAAAAAAGAATTGTTTCAAAAAACCTGCAAAACAGTGTGCATGTGTATCCGACTAAAATGTGGGTAAATACTAAGAGACACAGTGTACCCTTGGACTGCTCGGGTTAGGGCACGTCTAGGCCCGTTGACCCAGTTAAAGTCCTTCATGATTGGTAATTTCCATATTTGCGTTTAGTAAATAATAATAAATACTTATAAGCAATTGTATCCCCAAGATCAATTTCGAACGCACACCATAATTTCAGGCACTAGTTCAATGTTGGCATCTCAATAGATTGGCTTTTGATATACATGAATATAAATCTCATGATAAATAAATTTATATTTGTTTTTGTATGCAAGTTACTGTTATTCCATTATTGTCTTGTACATACACGTATAGCTTTGTACTGAGCAAATATGTAAATAAAAGTTCATTACCTTAACGAAAAGTTACACAGGTGTTTTTATTACTCTACAACTACGATACCATGCCGGTCGACGACTGAGGGCCCTAGGTTACGGGGAAGAGGTTTAATTATTTAATTTAGATTTATGTTCCAGGTCTGGATGTTTTTGTAATTGTCTTGTGTGTGAGCATCTACAGAATCCCATAGTGAGGCCCTATAAATAAAGTTATAAAATAGACGCCTTTAACCGTAACCATATGTCTAAGTAGCAATAAAAAGTAATAAAACAAATGTTAATGAAACAATACAAATTTTATTTTAATGATTTTATTCATACCTTAGTTATACTTGTAGGATTATATTAATAACACCTAGATTTACTTAATACATACTGCAACATAACATAAATTGTAGGTAGGTACCACGAAGATAAGTTTTCAATAATTAATCGCTAACTTCGCTGTATGCGAACTATAATGAGCGCTAGAAAAATACTAATAGCGTAGTAATCTATGGATGTAGAGCAGATTAAAGTTTTATTTCAATCATAAGGCTGTTATCACACAGGATTGTTAAAGTTGCCATATGAACTGTTGATTTATTTTACAATCATATTCAATGTACTTACATATTTATTATGCACGTATAGGCGATATTATGTATTATAGGTACATATATTTTTGCAATATCATTCCTATCGAGATACCTATATAGGTAACTACGTGTCCGACTGAACATGTACTGGTGTGTTAACAGCCTAACTTCCATAGTACAGCGATGTTTGCCTAATAAGCGTATTCATGCTACTCATAAGAAGATTGCGGCTCGATTCTCCACGCTTTAAGTGATCCTAACTGGTAGTTGACTGCGAAGAAACACTCATTTGTAATAGTCATGTCCTTTATTTATTAAGCCTCAGGATAGGAAATACTCTCGACTGTTTATTCTTATTGCAACGTACAACCACATAAATAGGTAATTCTTATGAGCGTATCCATTTGTTGCGTACCATTCACTCATGCATGTTTAGTGTTGCAGCAATTATTGCTGAACTGGGTTACGAATGCTATTTTATTTTAGTAGGCACAAGAAGATAATGGGGTGGAACTGCAAGTTCTCTGGCTTATTGAGATACACTTTATTTTACTATGTAATGTAGGTAAATTTGTGCGCCTATGCTTATCTATAGGTAACTTGTTTCCTATGAGCATATAGGCTGTTTGTTTAGTATCGAATATAGGTATTTATGTATGCATTAAATTTTTTCTAAATATTGAATAGGTAGGTAGTGACCTATGTACTCATGTAGTTTATGTGTAGGTATGTTAGTTCTAAATACATAATTTTCTTATCATCTTTTATTTAACGAATTCAGTACAAATAAAATATAAATTTCAGGTAACTACTTACTTAGTGGGTTTGGGAATTTCCGTCAAAAACTGGCACCGAAATCTTTACAAAGTCATTCCTTCAAATTGAATAGGTATAGCCTTTTTCTAAGTCTGGCAACTGGCAAGGTAGAAAATAACTGGCTATTAATATTAATATGTAGGTACATAATATTATGTCTGTTCTTTATTTTATGTGCTAAATCTAAGAGGGTATTTGTATTCGTTGCTTCAAGTTTCTAACTAATAGTTATCTTGATTGAAGTTCGAAGTATCGCGTGGTCAGCATCTGGGACATTTAGGTACGCTGTATGAGTAATCAGGTGTTCAACGGTATCTTCCTACTATCTACCACGGAGTTAATTTAAATATCTGTGGGATCAGATCAGCGTTGTCTAACGAGCAAGGTCGTCGCGTAGCAGTAAAATGTACCTGATTAGGCTTGCACCGGTGTCTACAGATAAAAATTTGATTGATCTGATGTTTTGACTTATTGTTAAAATAGCAACTCTTCCCAGACGGCCTTTAAGAGAGTAGAAATAAAATAGGGACAAAAAGGTACAGAAGAGACAACAATGTAGGCACCTATGTATTGTATAAATAAGCAGATAGGTACACAAAGACTAATAAAACTAGGTTTACTACGAGTTTCGGTAGGCTGGAGATTTATAAAATGAAGAAAAATAGACAAGTTTGGTAATTTTTATTAGTAATGTAGGTATCAAACATTACTGACATTACTAGATCTGCATCTGAAATTTACTATTTTTAGATACCTACAAATGATATATTTTTGCGTTAATTTTCATTATACATAGTGTACAAAAGTGCAAAATACGAATAAGACCGTGTTAGAATCTGAAACAAAAAAGAATTAAACGAAAATTACTATCTCTTCCTACTGAAATTAAGCAAATCTTTATCAAACATTTCGAAAAATGAATAAGTCCTTACCGCAGAATAAGTAACAAGTGTAATATTTGTGAAATTCAGTGCTGTAAAAGCAATAGGTTTCTGGGCCCTGAAACATAATTTCGTTTTATAAAAATTGTGACAATTCACACATACATTATGTAGGCTGACGCTGATGTAGGTACTGATATGTACTTAGGTTAAGAAAACAATTTAAATTTAAACCTTGAAAATGTAAAACTTTTGAAATAGAATTTATCAGGATCCAGAGTTCGATTCATAGTGGGGCAGAAGTTTGAATGTTCAAATTTATGTTGTTGCTAGTCAGGATGTGAGTGTAATTATCGTTTTTTACGTACAGGGAATTAGGGGTATCCTAGATTGGGGCTATGAGTGTGAAGCGTTACTAGGTTACCACGGTAGTTGCTCTAATATATTGCAACTGACCTCCGAATGAGAAAAAGAAGAGCTCGTCTACAGCGGGGACTGGTGCGGTACCACCTACTATTGTACGCCGCTGCCGCTATGTCCTGATTCTGAAAATACATATTCATGATTCATACATCTGTCACAATTTTGTATTATTCAGTAGGTCATATCTTTTGTTGAGACGTCCTGCTATTATAAGTAAAAGTCTTACGTTTTAGTTTTACTGTATAATATCTACAGTCTGTTTCAATAGAAAACAAACAAACAAACAAACCTATTTTTATCGCTTTATTTTTTTACATTACTTTACTTTTACATTTTCATTTTACGTATTAATAAAAAAAAGAAATGTATTGATATTGTAATATTGTAACAAGTATTACCTATAATGTAAGTACCTACCATACATTGTTGTAAATGTACAAGTAGCTATTTTAGACACATTTAAAATCATATATTTAAATATCGTGTTGAAAGGAAAAAATTCCACGCGATTTGTGTAGTGGAATTAATGGAATATACACAGTAATACTAGACAGAATTGTATAATTAGTAATAATTACCTATAGATTTTTTATACACAGCTCTTTTAAAGGGTTTCTACGCTTGGGATAATGAACAATAAAACAAATACTCGTCTTTATTTTTATAGGTAGGTACATAAATAAACTCACCGCATGAAATATGTCATCTGCATACCAGCATAATGTTCCAATTTGAATAAGTGCCGACATTAAGAAAAGTTTGTTGCTAACAGCCATTAAAGGTTCTAAAAGCTGAAAACATAATTGTTACCTTTTTCCGACGTTTCAAATACATCCTTATAAATTATAAATTATATATGTATGTTATATAAACAATTGAAAATAAATATTTTAGTAATTTTTTATATTCATCTACTAGTATGGAGTACTTAGTATCAAAATACTTACAACGATAACGAACAGAACACAGCAAATATTCACAGAACTGAGGACGTAATTGATGAGATTAACCAACGAGAAAGCTTCTTCCAAATCATGACAGTAACTGTAAGGAGTTGTTAAAAAACATACAATACTTTTTAATCTTCAAGTTCTGCATATCTTATTACGTTTCTGCTAAATTAATTAGGAAAGACTAAGTACGTAATTACTAATATCGATTTCATTGTGAAAATGTAATTTTTAAACATAAAGCTTTATCACCATAAATTAAACAAAATACAGAACAGAAATTTATATTAATCATTTTTTATCAGCCCCCCGACGGGAATCGAAAATTGGACTCTTCGCATTGCGGAACAAGGAGCGCCGGTTTTCAATGCTTTTCAGATTTAAATGTTGCTCTAAGCTTTATTGAGTTGGCATTATTAATCGTACCTAATAAGTCTTTGATGCAATTTTATACTCTGAAGTATATCTTTATAATGCTCTTCATCAGTTTTTTCAAAGGCGGCTAACGATTCGAGGCGACGCTGTAAAATTCTAAGCAATAGTCCTATGTGGCTTGCCATCCCCGAAAATAATAAATCTGTTGAAACCATTATCCATACACAAGTCTGACCTGAAAATAAAGGTTCTAAGGATTTAATAGTAAGTATATAATAACTTCTTTGCTTACTTTCTTAATGAATAAGAATATCGGTGTCAAAACAAATCCGTTCTTAAGACCTATATTAAAATCTTTTAAGAATATAAGAAAACGAATTTGAAACTTAGATTCTACAAATTAAAATAAAGAATGCGAAATACTTATTTAAGCAGTTAAATTCAGTACTTCTCGAAAATTATTTACCTATAGGTAGGTACGAACAAAATGGAAACCATTTGTCTATCACGTAGTCTAAAGTTTAAAGCCGTAAACAAAATTGTTACTTCTTACACGTATTGTTATCCTCATAACGAAATAAAATAAGTTATACGTTTAAACGCACGCAGTCTAGAGGTGGCTAAAAGTTAACAGAATTGCGGTAAGTATACCTACCGGTTGATTTTGGTTTTTCGCGACTCAAGTGCGTGCGGATTAGGTGAGTTATTTGGAATGTGGGACGACTAGACAGAGAAATGATGTTTGTTTTGTATTACTCATGAGGTTGCAACAGCTTTAACGCAAGCGTATAATCAAAAGTTTAAATGAGATTAATTGGCACTTACTGGGCGCCGCCCCAGATGGCTACTATTACTTTTAGCGCGATGTTAATGATAATCTTTCAGTAATACTATATTATTACACTTTGAACACTTTCACAACTTCCATGAGTTAGCAAAATAAAATAAAATGATACATTTAAATAGATTTCTTTGCAAACAGTGAAATGTAATATTTAATAAAATATGTAGGTGTAAACTAGATTTCTATTTCACGTACCTATCTGAATAAGTAGGTATTGGCTGCAACGACTAACTGAATATAATGAATGTTTATAGTTTAACATTTTCTGACAACCTATACGGTTTTATATTAATAAAGGTATCTCGTGGATTATTGTTTGCTGCATCATATTCTTCCATTAAGAATATAATTTTATATATGAAGAATATTATTTTTAAATTATTTTTATTATATGACTTTATATGTACTTGTACATACTTATAAATATTAAAGGAACTGTCAAGAATTTTTAAGAAACAATTAACAAAGTTACTTGGTGTTTGGCTTACCAGCGAAAATTTCAAAGATATAGACGATGACATGTGCCACTATCTTATGTTTATCGAATGGGTACCAAGAGAGCCAAACGAAGCCGACTTCCGCGTCCTGTCCCTGCGACAACCGGTAGAAGTAAATCAGTATCGGTGTCACATTGTAGAACCAAACGCCCAAAATATTCACTGCAAAGTACCCTAAAAGCATACCGATGTTATAGAAACATAACGCACTAATTAGTGTCAACCTTAAAAAAAACATTTAATGTCACAGTCAATGAGTAATTTATTACGCATTATGTTAATAAAATTTATCTTTTTGTTAAAAAGTAGTAGCTACAGACAAGGAAAAATACTTTTATAATTTTATCAAACATGAAAGGTAGGTAATACAAAACTAATTAAAACATACCTAAATATATTCGAGTAAATACATACATATACAAGCAAAACATGTTTACAATGTTATAAATTATATCTTACATTGATGTGCAATTCGCAAAGCGGCTAGACTTTTCTCTTTAATTCCCATAGCGTCCTCGTCGAGAGATGGCGTCGGCCATATACCCGCGAGTTCATCCAACAACTGTCCAAATACTGTTTTCTTGTACCATAACACGAACACCTTGGCAATACCTGGGCATTAATGTAATGTGTTTTTAAACTTTTTTTGTATTAAAGAAATAATAGGAATAGAAACTTAAAGGTTTAACATTTAAGTATAATTTATATAATATACATGACCCGACCCTTAAAAAATTACAACCAAATTCCACAAAATATTTTTTAAGCATTATATTTTTAGGCACATAAATATAAGTTAGTAGCTTACTTAAGGCGCCGTATCCGAAGGTGTGGAAAAGCGGAACGACATCTTCGATACGTGGTGAATTGGAAAACGTGAGACCTATGTAAGCGAATTCACTGAAAACGTGATAGCAAATACTCGAAACAGATATTATAAACATAAGTTTCTGTTGAACATACGATGAATAATTTTTTGGTTTATCGAAAGAAATCCCTATGCGTTTCATGCAAAAAAGACTAAGTTTCAATGATTCGTCTATTTCATGTTTTGCAGACTCTTTGTCAGCCTCTTCCATTTTCGTTTACTCGATAGCAATATTTAACTCAAAATGTAAAATGGCTTGCTACTTATTTTCTAGTTTTCCACAGCACCATATATATAGGTTTGTGCTACGTAACAAAATTAACACTGCAAAGGCAGAACACATATCTGTCTGTTACAATTAATGTTCTAACGGTTTTGTGATAATTAAAATAAGGAGTAAAAAGTGGTGTCAATGTGTAACGGGCGGTATTTACGCTGGGTTTGTATTGTAAACCTTGGGAAATTAAAACATGAGAGATAATGTACACAAGAAGAAAGTAGCGGGCAATGGAATACGGAGGCCGATATTATATTGTAAAAAGCGAGAACAGAAGGCGTGTCCATGGTATTTTAAAGAGGCAAGTTTCGAACTTTATTCGAAGGACGTAGATTGACTGACCACGCCTCAAGAAATACGAGGTTTCTTTGAAAAATTATTTTAATAATGCAACGGAAGAAACGAAGCCGAGTCTGTTTAATAAATTGTAACTTAGGGGCAATATTTGTTTAATGAATGGTTTAAAAGTAGTTATTTAGCTGAAAAATTAAATAAATATACGCAATTAACTTTGAAAACATTTAAAGTGCACTTATTAATTGCTTCATTTTGTTTGCGTGCTTTAGTAATTTATAGTAAGACTGTCTAGCAAAAAATGATAAGTTGCCGTGGTGTGAACCTTATGCAACATTGAATATAGAGGAATATAATGAAAGAGATTACACGCCAATATATCAAGGGATACCGTAATGGGATAAATATCGCGTTAGCATGACGCGATTCACGCGATGTTGTTCCGATATAACTATCGTCTTCGCACTACGTCATAAGCAATGAGTTTCATTGTCACGCTAATTGTTTTAATTAATGTCTAAGTAGGTACATACAGACAAAAACTAGATTCATCAATTTTCATATTGATTAATGTTACATAATTATGTATTGCATTTTTACCTATAATTTATGTAATACTATCCTTATATTTACACGCTTTTAATTAAAGATTTACGAGCTCTATTAACTTCTAATCGCTAAACATATTCGTAGCCAAAGAGAGTAAGTATTTACGTAGTTCAAAATTAATATGAACGCATGTTCAAAAAAAAGCAGAAAAACAACAGGCTCTTCGAGCACGTGGGCTAATAAGTCATCCAGATCGTTAAACGTATCACAAAAAATTGTATTTTCTATGTAACAGGTATTACATATTATGCAGTTTTTGCTACGGAGTGGCGACGAAATTCTAGCGTTAATTGACTTTTTTCCATAATGGGCGGCCATCGACACGAATTAAAGCGATTTGAGATTTTCCCGCTAGAGATCGCGGTGTTTCGGCAAATTTAGCACGCGGCCCGCGGTCCGTGGCGAGCTTTACAGTTCGCCACCGTTACGCGACGATTAAGTTGCGCACGCGCAACATGGTTGGTACGTCCCGCGTTCGTAACGCCCGTGCACTTGTCATCATTATAACCGCGTAGTCGATTAAATGCTCTATTATATTGCACTATAACAAGGTCGGTCAAAATGGCCGACGCGGTCGAAAGACTACTCAAGAACCTCCGTACTAATGCAAAATTAATAATCGACGATCTCTCCATAAAGTAAAAGTGCTGTGTATTATCATCAGTGTTTGGACGGGCGGCCTAGATCTTTTGAAAAGTCGGCAACCACGCTGTAAGCGCAAAAACACCTAACAAATGAACGCCAAATAAAAGGTGTGAAAACGAAGTGAAATAGATAGCACGGAAGTACGAGTCATGCGCTCCAGCTACGAGTAGGTGACAGTTGAACTTCGCACGACCGACCGACCCGATGCCTGACATCGTCAGAGTAATGTACGATCGTGTCGTAATGGATTAAGTACTTACAACATTAACACAATAACCCACATTATGAACATTAAACCATTCGGAAAATAGCTTTCATGCGACAGTAAACAACTTGCCTTCTACTGCTTGCTTTGCTTTTTTGACCGCAGTCCAAGACGATGTTTTATATTCCGTTGGTCTTAGATGTGGGAAATTACTTAAGCTACACTACACACAGGTAAATATAAGATTTACACTTACTTGTATGAAGTCAGCAATGTCGGTATATGCAAGAAGATATCAGGACGACCTGGCAGAAGAACTACTTATATCAAGTCCGATTTGTTTTCGTATGAAATCGTCAGTTAGAACACAAAATGAGATCCTTTTTATTAATCAGTACAAAATACTTTCATATGTGGTATTATTTGTGATATTGTGTTATTATTTTATACCTATCTGATATATTAATAATAATGTAAAAATAAAATTTATCAACTTTTTTCTATTCTAAATAAACTGTCACAGAACTATTAAAAATTTATTGTTAGTGCTTTTACGTAGCAATCACGACCCAAGCCCTGAACTACACGAACTGTGTATAAAGTATTGTCATTTCTATTTTATTATTACTTTTGTTATGACATCTATGGGTTTTAAAATAAGTTTAATAATATCTAGTTATTCTAAGGTCACACTTCAATTACAGAAAAGCATTTCAATGTAAGAAAGTACTGCTCTACCAACTACTTTGTACTCGTCTTTAATGCATTTCTTAGACATCAGGTTATTTAACAAATAAACCAAATTAGGACTGAGCAAATTGTTTTACAGCTTTTGTATCACAACACAACGTCGCATCATCTTCTCTTTATTGTTTTCTTTCGCACTCCGAGAGGTACGATTGCTTATTACCTTGCAAAGGCGAGTTGTTATTATCTTAGTCAAAGCCTCCGGCTTTAAGCGTTGTAATTATTTTGGCACTAAGTAATTGAATCTTACTCAAATAAGAATAGATCGAAATTTGCCGTGCGCGATGTAATTTAAGATTTTCATCGCGCAGATAATGAGTGGCAATGCGAATCAACACATTTACTTTCACTTATATCATCTCAAAGTTGGCCTTAAATCCTCTTTGGGAAACCGCAGGAAGTGAGACAAAAAAGGCAGTCCAACTCATTTTGTGTTGTTCTTATTATTGAGCTTATTGCTCATTGAAAGTTTAAAAGAAACTTATATTCTATTAGATACTTACTCACTTTCGGTTTTCATTAGCGCTTAGTCATAATATAACGCCAGACGGTTCAATAACTACTTAATAAACATAATATTAGATAGTATTTGGAGCACTCAGCTATCACCGTTTAGCTCACAGTTGTTTTCTTGGAACTGATATTAAATTATTCATTTACACTACAAATGTAGCAAAGTCAATTTTCCCATAGAAGAGCATTCTTTGTTCCGCATTACCCGTTCACACGTTTCAAGTGTGTGCGAACGCCGGGGCTGCGATGTGTTCTAAAGCAGAAACGACTACTAGAATTTTATAGCGATCACATAACACACACGGTGATGCTTCATTCATCTTGCATGCCTCGATAAAAGATAATTCATGTGTAAGTCAATGCTATTGCATTATAATGATGTACCGTCACACATGTTGTAGAGCTTAGCAATAGTAAATTTTATCTCTTTCGTACATTTTTCTTAAGAATATAAATAAAAGAAAATATTCTTCAAAAAGAAATTAATTTGTAGATACGCTCTACTTGTTTAATCAATTGCTATTTCTACGACCAACCCGGTTTTCTGACATGTTTTCAAAATATTATGTTGGTAAAAGATATTGCACTTATAATTGTAGATATTGTACTATTGTATTTTTGAAAGACTTGTGAAGTTCAGCAACCCGGGCTTGCGCGTCCCGTTGCCTCGTTGACTACGGCTTAAAATCCTTTTCGGTAGTGGGACTTGGATGAGGATGAAGTGGTCACTTGTTTGGTCAGAAGAAGCATTTCAATAAGGAGTTCAGAGACATCCATACCTACATACATAGGAAATATATTTACAATTTTTATCAGAAGTTATCTTGAGCTTTTTTGGAGGTTTCTCTTTATACATCATTAAAATGATCAGGCCAAACGATATTTTATTTCTAAGTAATACAAGTACGATTCTTGGGAAACATCTAAGATATGATGTTTTTTTTTCAGCGTAATGTCGATTTTAATTTTCATTGAATTGTAAAATTATTACTTCACAAAAATACTTCTGAAAAAAAAAAAACAATACTTCTGTAAAATTTTCTAAACGGCGTCTCTGAAGTGTGTAATGCGTGTGTATGTGTGTGTGTGCATGAAAGTAGAAACCGATTTCCGTGTCCTATAAGGTATTTGTCAAAGATGTACTTTGATGCCATTTGGAGTGCCGTTGTCCTGTCGTCTTGTTCGGGCGTACCTTAGCTTTACGGGTAAGCGCTTGCAAATTGCAGTTCAGCTTCGGGCGCTTTATTGAAAATTCGATCTATCTGTTACATTAAGAGGAAAATCTATGGTATTTCAAATATATGTTTTACGGTTGAACATTACGAGTGATAGTCGAGTGGCGCCTGCGCTGGTATGAGTCCGTTATCCGGCGTCAGGTTACGGTCATGTCTATAAAAGACGGCGGCGTCTTCTTCACCATTTCATTCCGTTTGTGTCGGCTGGTCGGCTGCGTGCCTTGTGTCTGCACGCGCCCGGGTTCATACATCGCGCGGTCAACCGCTAAGACCACTGTTCAACGTTTTCCGAACTAATTGTTCAATCGTTTAGGGCTCAGTGCTCGCGATCGTGCTGTCAGGACACAGTTTAGTTGCGTGTAAAATTGAACTTGAACATTTTTCCCGTGAAATAATTTAAAGCAGTGAAGCAGATTATTACAGGTTTGTTATTTAATATAGAAAATTTTATTTTGTACTAATATTAGATTTAACTAATTCTAGAGAAAGGATTGCCGAGAGTTTTTTTCCGCCGGCTTTTTTCTCCCGGCCTACTGTGTTTTTGACGTTAATCGAGTGTATACAAATACCTTATGATGAATAAAAAATGTTTTCATTTTATTTTTTTTTATTGTTCTTTATAAAAAAATTAATTGAATTGTAACTTTTTGTTCTCAACATGTTGCGGACAAAAAAAATAAAAACCTTTATAATTTTTCAACTTAGGCTGTTAACCACGTGGGAATAAATTGCAGTATTTAAAAATTGTCATTGTTAAAAAAGGAATTAAACTACACACATATTTGACTTGAGGCAGGTATTATAAAATTGTTCAGTGACTGACATGTAATCTTAAAAATCTAATTTAAAAATGAGTCATTGACTTGTGATCAATATGGTCAATGGCCTTTCATTATAGTAGAACAACTGGGAACAGATAAATTACTAAAATTAAATGAAGTTCACTCTTAAATTAAACGTTTTACATAGTTTTCGTCTACCGAAAGTCCGAAGATGTTTCTGCTCCACTTTGACAATATACGAGTACAGTTACAAAGCGTGCAATTTAGAAAACAAACATATTTATATGATCAGAGTTCTATAAATAACTTAACAACTTCATTTGCGGCGGACCACATAAAATAAAGTGGACGTAACGTCGATTCGCACGGTCGTGCCTAGCTAACCCCATTGCACTAAGCAAACGCACATTATTGGTACGTAGATGGTAAAATGATTACCGTCATTAAAGGAGAATTACATGAAGGAGCCGTCGGACCCCTTCCCCCATTATATGCACTCGCGTGAGATAGGTAGGTACTCTTCGCTTCATGCTATTGTTGATTAGTATTTTTTTGTCTCAGTAATAACAGTAAATGGACCTTTGAGTTGTTCCATAAAGCAAAGAAAAAGTAAAAGTTGCTAACAACCCGCGGGTTGACAACGAATATGGTCCGAGACCCGAGTGATCATTATCGACAGGCGAAACACAATTTTATACAGCTTAACATGTAAAAAATGTTTAAGATAAAATTATTAGGGATATAAAAGGTATTTACAATAACATGCGTATATCATTTACATTCTTTATAACAAAAAAATATACATAAAAAGAGAACTTGAAAAACTACATCGCTTTTATATATGAGTAGATGTGTAACGTATTGCTGATAGTGTTTCTTTAAACCTAAATTTCTTTTTATGGCATAACTCGCGATGATCATTTAAAGTAGCTTGCATAAATAGTTTTTTTTACCATAAGTTTCAGAAAATACAAAAGTCAAAATTAAAAGTCTTGTTTAAAACTGGTTCTAAGTCAAGTCGAGAGTACTTAACACTAGACGTGAAATTTAATGATCCCGCATGCGATTTGTGATTTGCAGTACAAAAAAATTTTAATCTTGCTGGCTCCTAGCCAATTTAGTATAGTCTCCCCCTAAAAGAGCAAACAGTAAAGGAGACACGGGGATATAGGATCTCTAGGGAAAGGTAGTCCATAATTTGTTACCAACAAGGCTACTTGATATTAACGACGCGTGCTGTTTTGTTTATCGCTCGCAAATAGAATCAGAATCGAGTTTCACAGGGGATAGGCTGCGTTGATGTTCTCATTAATCTATTTTTATATGCACCAACGCCCACGAATCTGATTTATTGCACTCATTTGTATTAAAGCTTTATATAATAGACAGTATTATTAAATATTTAATTTTCTACATTGTGATTATCTTCGTTGCGTACGTTGGTAAAGCTAGTAGGTATTTGGACTGGTTATAAAAAGTTTGATCAATGGCTTATAGTTAGTCATAACTTGCATCGTATGTTGTAAGGCGTTACCGCAAAAAATACGACTATGATAACCGTATGCGTGGGCGCATAACCAGTTCGTGGTTTTTTGCGGGCAAGTGCAAGTGGCCTTGATCGGGTGCGCCCGCCCAAATCTTTTATTAGCCCGCAAGTACGAAAAAATATTTTATATCCTCATAATACGATAATGTCGTATTATGTTCTATTGTATTACAATTGATGTTTAGCCGTATCAAATTTCTGTTTCAGTGGTATTTGATAAGTACCGAATCACCTAATGCGAGATTAATGAGTTTTATTTTAAAACACATTAATCATATTTTCAGTTGATTGATAGACTTTCGCGAATTGTCCGTAGAGAGTTGTTGGTTCCCAGGTCGCCATGGTGTCGGCTATAACTTGTGGTGTTAAGTACGCGTCAGCTGCCGTGCTGCTATAATTTATTGCCCCTTGTTACCCCAAACAGCTTCGCATAATAGGACAGAGGTCTTTTAAAGCAATTCAGAACAGCATATGTTCAGGTTGCCTGACGATATTGACGATCTAAATTTTTATGATCTAGAACAAGAATTTAAATGCGTAATAATGTAATTATGGTAATGTTTATCTTATGGATTTTTATAAATTACTAAATATAAAAAAAATTGCTTTAATCGTCTTTTACAAAATTACAGTTACAAGTTATTGGAAAATAGGATCAATTTAATATGAGAGCCGTAAAATAAATAAAGTATTACATACCTCTTATTTAAATTTGCAGACCTACAAATATATTAAATAATGCTTAGATAAATTATCAAATATCCAGTGTTTTATAAAGGAGCGTTATAAGAAGCGTTGCAAAAATCGTGCAGTTGCTACGAAGACCGTAGCTCGAGAAAATAGGATCACTCTTTTGTTATGATAAGATACGGAGTGCGCTGTAGGAACCGTAAAACTGTGGCTGCATTCCTAAGAAAAGCAGTTATTGCTTTAAGTTGTATTACGTGAAAGATCGTAGCGTCGTTTTATTCATAAAATGTGTGATAAGAATTTATTTATGACACCTTATGTTCATATTCAAGTTAGTTTTTTTATTGTTTTATTACGATGCTTATTCTTAGAACAATTCACTTTTCGTTTTCAGGTTTCGGGCCTTTTTATATTAAAGGACATTACTACTGAAGAATAGCAAATTCTATTCAGGTGTTGATTTACAGTGTTTATCGACTCTGAGTTATCTAATTTGGGGACAAAAATCTTAATTGCTTGTCTGACAGTTACCAAGATAACTTCAACTTAGTAAATGGTTACACACTTACATCGGGTAGCTTCTAAGTCTATGAGATTTTTGAGTCAAAGCTTCCTAATAATAATAGAAGATACTCGTATGTATATCTTTGTAAGAATTATGATATTTACTCGTACAGTTAGACTTGATTCAATGCGAATGATTTTTCATCATTAAAGCCTCATTTCAGTTGAAAAACGAGCCTTTGTTGGTACAGTTGTTTTAGATATTTGTCATAGAGTTTTAGTTTTTAGGTCCAAACGATTTCTAAATCGGACAGAACTATAATGTGGTAGTACGTGAATGTAATTGCTGCGGCATGCACCGTGCACGCGTACATAAGGCCCCACTACTTTCCCCCGACCCAGTGCCCTCTCTGCGTCGGCTCAGACGACACGACCCACAACCATCTCACAATTCCGTAATGTTTCACATTTTGTTTGAGATTTGCCGTAGATGGAATATATTCCTTATTTGTCTTAACACAGTCATTGATCATGTTTACAATTTGCACGAGCGATCTAGGCAGAATTACATATTTGTAATAGTAACTTTGTCATGTCAATGTCATCGCTGGTTATACGTTAGATACCGTATCATTATGCTATTTATCATAATTATTTTGTATTGTTGATTTAACACCAAAAGCTGAAATATTTATTAATATACATTATTACCATATTAAGTTGGATATGTTGCGGAACTTTAACATAAGAAGAAAGACAGATGCGCGGTGGTTCGGTTGAGAAAGACGTCCCGGTACAAGTAAGAAAGCTGTAGGTTTGATTCCCGCTTGCTGTAGATTTGATTCCCGCGTGCTGCATAACACTATTTTAGACGCGGTTCTAAGACAAAAACATTATACTTATGGTCTAACTCTGAACATGGGACATTATAACTGCACCGAAATAACGAGAGCTCCGAAAACCCAAAAATTGTTGTTTACATCCCGTAAGTCCCATTAAATTTGTAACTCCATGAAAAAACTATAAATACTCATTTGTAAAGACAGCAAGGACTCTAACTTAGAATATAAATGAAAAAGTTTAATGCCGACATTACAGAAACTAAATAATGCCAAACTATATAACTGATAATAAATTACCGAAGAAAAAAACAGTAAACAATATTTCCTTTCGAATATAAAGTGACTTTTTGTCGTTAAGGTTTACTCTATAATTTTGTACTACCTAAACTCATTTTACTTGCCCATAAAACGTAACTATTTGCTGTGTTAGCTAAGCGGGATAGCTAGCTCAATTACATTTTTCAATCGTAATAAATTGCAGATTGCAGATATATGTAAGAATAATACAGTCTTAGATGAGATAGTCCGTGTAGGCGCCTCGCGTGCCGTCTCTACCAAATGTGATCTAATAGCCATGTAATTCAATCTTGGTTGTGCGCCTCGGGACCGCATTAAACGAATTTCTTTTGCAGTAAAAATAAATGAAATCGTTTAAGTAATTTTTTTATACTAGCTATCATAGATACAAAGATTATACCTACAACGAATGGTTCTAGAACACGGAACACGTCACTGAATATTATATGGATCAATCAATTCACGTGAACCTGAACATGCTTGCTTATGAAAATTATGTACCTACTTGATAAAAAAGAATACACAGAGAGTAAAACCAATGATCATGTAATTCTAACTATTTGCTTCAAGTTAGAATATGCATGTCTAACTCCAAATCCAACTGACTTGTCTACTTTTCAGATATTAAAAATTAGATAAACGATATGAGACATATCTTAAATTTATTTACCATAAAAAATATTATAGTTCTGTAAAACTCGACTGAAAAGATTTAAATATATTTAAATGCTTGGGTTTTTATATGTTTTATTTCCAGTAACGTGCGAAGAGAAAAAAAATTCTAGCGCCGTTTACGGCATTTCTAACTGCATCGTCTAAGTATTTTTCTTCGGTGACTTGCGTTTACCATGAACAGTTATTCTGAGATTTTTGTCATTCCACGCTACACATTTGATGGTCGACAGAAGTGCGACCGATGTGTGTGGGCGTTACTCGTAATACTTATACCTACTCGAAAATTTGGAAATGGAGATCAAATTTAAAAACGCAATCTGTCATATTTATTTTCAATTGTGTTTCTTTTACTTCATTAATTTTAAATCGGTTTGTAAGTTATCACAATCCCAATCTTAGAAAAATATTATCAAAGTATATATCTTTGTTATATTTAAATTTCAAACAGTAAAAGTTTTTTTTTCTACATAGGTGTGATAGTTCTAGAGATAATCCTACCTGTCTGAAAAATTATCAAATTCGGGCTCTTATGTCTTTTGTCATTTACTTACATTTACCTAAGAAAGTCCCGCCTGGGACACGGCGTCCGTTGTAGGACGTCACCATCGCGAGTCGATCGCGACCCACTAAACTGATGAATAAACGAGAAAGTGCACATGCTTCGACATTGCGTTTTATGTGTACCGACTAGGAGCCCAATCTCGAACCGTAGAAATTATGTCCCATTCGAGATAAGCCTATAACTTAAAATCTACAATCAATATAATAATATCTATTTTAATATCTAAAAAAAGTAAGTAGAGATTTGCGTCTTTGACTTTTTAATTGATTTATTAAACTACATGACACGATAGTCACCGATCTAAACATGGCTTCAACCCTTTTTATGTCCCACTCCTGGGCACGGGTCTCTTCCCACAACCGGGGAAGGCCTGGAGCATACT
>DWQK01000880.1:0-17981 GCA_018231225.1 Noctuana stator
TATTTCTAGCATTAAGTTAATATTGTCTTGATAGTACGTTAGCATAAACTCTGCTAGTTTGCCTATTTAAATAAATAAATATTTTTAAGCGAAATCGTTGTCAGTATCTTAATTGGCGCAGCCGGTAGGATCCCTTCAGTTGGGATTTTCAACTCATCGTACGTTTCAACGTTTTGGAAGGGACCGCCGAACAAATAAATTTATTAAGAAGAAGACAACTACAAGGAGGCAAGCAAAGGCAATATTCCAAGGGACATGGGAGCGACGACGGGTCTGTGAGTAAAACTTTTCACTCTCCTCTGTTTTTCCTACATAATCTCTTGCTAGTATTTATAACGTGTCTTTTCATGTGTAGTTATTTGACGGATTTTTTTTTGTGTGTGTATTAGGTGTTGTCTAGTAGGACTTAGAATATTGTAGAGATTTTATAAGAGCGATTATTTAATCTGTGGAATTTTTTTTTGGGTTCTGTTTTGTACAACTTTTATAGACTAATTAATGTACGTAGGACATTTTTGGGAACTTCGTTAGGTACTGTTTTAAAGATAGAATTATTACTGTGCGTTTAGTGTTTATTGCAACCATTTTTGCATTTTTTTTCTTCTCTTCTGTGTACTTTTTGATTCTTGTGTCAGAGTTGAGTTGTCAAAATGGAAACAATTACACATATTCCGCCAGATTTCGTTAAAATTATCCCAGAATTCGATGGAGATAGTAGATTAGTAGCGTTATTTACAAAAAAATGCGAGTATATACTAAATACTTTCAAAGGAAGTCCAACTCAAAATCAATACATTTTTCAAATTATTACTAGTAGGCTAAAGGGCGAAGCTGCAAGAATAGTTGGTGAAAGAGATTACATTAGTGACTGGACTCAATTAAAAACGCTGCTCATCCAATATTTCGGTGATCCTAGAACCGAAGAATGTTTAGCCATGGAACTAGAATCCTTAAAAATAAATAAGGACGAAAGTTATTTAGAATTTTCACATAGGATTCAACGACTAAGAAGCATCTTATTTTCAAAAATTAATGAGTTAGAATCGGATTCATTGAGACTAGCCAAGCAAACTATCTATATTAATACTTCACTAAAGGTTTTCCTATTTAATTTACCTATGCATTTAGTGAGGCTAGTAAGGTTAAGAAACGCCGAAACCTTAGAGGATGCATTAAAAGTAGTGTTAGAAGAAGAGAACTTCCAGTTAGCTTATAACTCAAAAAATAATAGGGCCAATCGATTCAATTCCAATAATTTTAACAGACGCTTTCCAAATAATAATTTCAACAATAACTTTAATAATAATTCGCAAAATAATTTTAATAGAAACTTTTCTCGTAATAATAACTTTAATTTCAATAAGCAACGTTCGTTTAATACATTTGCACCAGGCAACCCTAGTACCAGTAGGTCACAGCCTCAGCTATTTCAAAATAATGCAAGTCTGACGCAGCACTCACCGGACAATGCTCCGCTAAACAGACAGTTTTTACAGGGCGCATTTACACCGTCGCGTAATAACACCGACGTTACTATGCGAACAGCTAGTACTAGAAAAAGTAACCGTAACAGTAATAACTTAAATTATACTAATTATATGGAGCAGGGTGACAGTTACGAACAAAACCCGTCAAACATTCAGGATTTTCAGGCAGAAGCCTCAAGTATAGGGAACGAATAAATATAAATTGCGATAGGGCTAATTTACCTCACATTTTTATCCCGGAGTTAAATTCAGTTTTTATGATAGACACAGGTAGCTCTAGATCTTTTATAAGTCCGGAAAAGGCTTCAAAATATTATAATAAATTTAAAAAATATGAACCTTTTGAAATTATTAGTACACATGCGTCAAGTAGGCATAACGAAGTTATTTACATTCCGTTACCGGACACTTTCCAGAGTAAGGAAAATCATAAGTTTTATGTGTACGATGTTGACAAAAAATACGACGGTCTGATAGGCAGCGATTTATTAAAGCAGTTACGTGCACAAATCGATATGAATACACAAATGTTATATACGAAAAATACTAAAATACCTATCATTTATACACCTCCAATGAAGGAAATTTATCATGTTCCTTCTAGAAGTGAATTACGGGTCAAACTTCCGGTAAATTTACTTAACGGAGAGGCTATTTTAGAGTATACGCAATTTATGGAAGGGCTTAGGATGCCAGCCGCGTTAGTTAAGAGTATTGATGGTTTCGCGACAACAGTTATACAGAACTATTCTAATAGAAATTTAACCCTTACAGTTACGGGGCCTTTTAAAGTCGAGCCATACGAGGCAACTACAATTAAAAATAATTTTATATCTAGGAATTATAGGAAAGAAGATAGAATGTCTAGGTGTGGGACAGAAAATTTATTATTAGAAAATTTGAATAAGCTTAGGTTAGATCACATGAATGAGGAGGAAAAAATTATTATAGGTAATTTGTGTCGAGAATACAAAGATATTTTTTATTGTGAAGAGATACCCCTCTCCTTCACAAATCAAGTTAAGCATAGGATTAGGACAAAAAACGAGGACCCCATTAACATAAAGGCTCATAGGTTGCCACCCTCACAGATAGCAGAAATAAAAAACCAGGTGAACAAACTTTTAAGAGATAATGTTATCCAGGAGTCATACTCTCCTTGGAGTGCTCCCGTCCATTTAGTACCAAAAAAGATGGATGCATCAGGAAATAAAAAATGGCGAATGGTGGTCGATTATCGACGGTTAAATGATATCACCACCGATGATAAATATCCCTTGCCTAATATCACCGATTTGTTTGATATGTTGGGAAAAAGCACATACTTTTCAACCTTAGATCTAGCTAGCGGTTATCATCAAATAGAAGTAGAAAAGGAGGATCGATCGAAAACAGCATTTAGTACACCTTTTGGACACTATGAGTTTAATAGGATGCCATTTGGACTAAAAACAGCTCCAGCTACCTTCCAAAGAGCAATGGACAATGTGCTCAGAGGGTTGCAAGGAATTCACTGCCTTGTCTACTTAGATGACGTAATTATCTTTTCTAGAAGTCTACAGGAACATGTACAAAAGTTAAAAGCCGTTTTTGACAGACTTAGGGAGACAAATTTAAAAGTTCAACTAGATAAATCCCATTTTCTTAGAAAGGAAGTCCTCTATTTAGGACACACCATTACCAGTCAAGGGTTAAAACCAAACAATGATAAAATTGACGCAATTTTAAACTATCCGGTTCCTCAAACCGTTACGCAGATAAAAAGTTTCTTAGGGTTAATAGGTTACTACAGAAAATTTATTAAGGATTTTGCTAAGATTACTAGACCGTTTACAGCGTGTTTAAAAAAAGGACGTAAAATTATTTTGGATGAGGAATATTTAAGATGCTTTGAAACATGCAAAACCTTATTAACAAACGCACCATTGCTGCAGTTTCCCGATTTTTCTAAACCTTTTGTGTTGACGACCGATGCATCAAATTTTGCAATCGGAGCAGTGCTATCACAGGGTCCTATAGGGTCAGATAAGCCGGTTGCTTATGCTAGTAGAACTCTCAGCGATACAGAAAGTAGGTATAGCACAATAGAAAAAGAATTACTAGCCGTGATTTGGGCAGTAAAGCATTTCCGACCTTATTTATACGGGAATAAATTTACTATTTATACTGACCATCGACCATTAGCTTGGTTATACTCTCTAAAAGAACCCAACTGTAAATTAACTAGATGGAGGTTACGTTTAGAGGAATATGATTTTGAGATATGCTATAAAAAAGGACCTCAGAATACAAATGCCGATGCCCTTTCTAGAATTAAAATTAATATGTTAGATGATTTAGACTCGATTTTTGTAAACGCAGACGCTAATGCGGAAGGTATAAAGGACGTCACTAGGGAATTAGAAGAGTATATAGAGGAACAACAAAGAAGTCGCGATGTCGAAAATATGATCGTATCTGATTCTGAAGAGGAGGAAGCAGTGTCAATTGATGACGGTGTTACTGCCAACTCAGTCTCTAATAGGGAACACGATGGGATACCTATATTAAATGAAGCCATAGATTGTAAACCTAGACAAATATTAGTTTACAGATCTTTAGATAAACTTAGGGTTAACGTAAAGTCAAATGATAAACAAAGAATCTTGGAAGCTCATATCCCGATAGATAGCCCAGAAGAAGTAAAAAATTTTATGAAAGAATATGTTGACTTAAGACTCAAGTATTTCATTTATTTCGACCATCCGTCTTTCAGACGAACATTTGCTAATGTAATTACTAAATTATACAAAAAAGGTTCGCTAAATCTAGTTGAATGTACAGAACGTGCGATTAACTTAACAGGAAAGGAACACGAACAAAAGGATTTAATAATTAAATATCACGAAGGAAAAAATTGTCATAGAGGTATCAGGGAGACTTTAATGAGGTTAAAAAGACATTACTACTGGCCAAATATGAAAGAAACAATTAGTGCTTTAATTAACGCATGTGAGGCTTGTAAAAAAATGAAGTATGAGAGACACCCGATTAAACCTCATATTCCGTTAACTCAAAATCAAAGTTCACCCTTTCAGGAAATTTTTATAGACATTTTGTTTATCGAAAGTAAATATTATTTAACGTTAGTAGACGCATTTAGCAAATTGGGACAAGCAATTAATATTCCAAACAGAAGTACTTCCGAAGTAGTGAGAGCATTAATAAAATATTTTAGCACGTACGGTCTGCCAAAGAAAATAAACTGTGATTCGGGGACAGAATTCAACAACGATCTTATTAAAGAGTTATTGAGACTTTACAAAATCGATCTACACATAGGTACACCTAATAATCCCAGTTCGATGGCAATTGTGGAACGTTTTCACTCGACAATTAACGAAATTTATAGACTAGCAAAATACGATAAGACCGAGTTAGATGCAGCCTCAGTGATGACTTACGCAATAATGGCTTACAATAATACGCTACATTCTGCAACTGATTTCACACCATTTGAGATTGTTTTTGGTCAAACAGATTCCGGAAATATTTTTGATATTGATAGGGAACAAAACTTAATGCAAAAGCTGCTACAAGATCATAGGAAACGTTTAAAAACCTTATATAGCTATGTTGAGGAAAAACTAAAAAATGATAAAGAAAAAGTCGTAGAAAAACGAGGTGGCGAAACGTTACCAGTAATAGAAATAGGAGACACAGTTTTCATGAAAAATACCCGTACGAGGAAAGCTAAAGATCTACCACGGTTCGAAAAAGCAAAAGCTACGGGACAAATAAAAAATAATACGGTTCCAGTCGAAATTAATAAAAGAAAAACGAGGGTAGCAATTAAAAACATAAAACGACCTTCGCAGGTTCGCCGCGGTACTAGTAATAATGACGAAGGAAGCCAGCGGCCTGGACCTTCAAAGCTTACAGCGGAGCCCAGGCATAGCCCCATTCCGGATGGGAACAGCAGCGATGAAGACTAGCTGTTGGACAGTCTTCAAAACGTTAGATTTAAATTTATTAGTGTTAGAAATAGAAAATAATGCTAGAGATTACTATAAAATAACTAACGTAATAAGTAACAATACTGAGTTAAATAAAGAAATTTCAGGTATAAGTAAACAAATTAATTTAATGCTAAGTAAATGTAATGAAAGGCTTACTCAAATCGTGCCCCCACGAACCAAACGGGCTATATTCTCCCCATTAGGTTCTATGATAAAATTAATTACTGGTAACTTAGATAATGAAGATGCTATAAAATATAATATGGAGATAAATAGTTTAAAGAATGAGGAACACTCAGTAGAGAGAAAAATGTCTCTGATGCAAGTTGCTATGGATAACTTTGTGAATATTTCAGAAACATTAAACTATAATGCTAAACAACTAAACCTTAAAACTGAAGAGTTGGAAAGCATTGTATATAAAGAAAATAAAATGGTTACATTATTTCATGTGGTTAATTCTATGTACCAAGTTTTAAATAACTTTCGAACAATCCTTAATACGATTCAGGAAATGGAGACAGCTATCGCCTTTAGTAAGTTACATGTGTTGCATCAGTCTATTATTAATTCTACAGAACTATTCAAGATCTTGGAAACTATTAAAGTAAATAATAATTTAATATATAATTTGACTAGTGATAATTTAATAAAAATTGAACGTTCTATAACTTTAAAGTCGTATTTAGATAATAACAAGTTAGTTTTCGTGTTAGAAATTCCAATAGTTGAGAATGACACGTATAATTACTACAAAATAATTCCTATCCCTATTTATGATCCTGTTGCCAATAAAACCTTTGCCATTTTACCTCAATATCCTTACCTGCTAGTGAAAAGATTGAAATATAGACCTGTCATAAGCCCGTGTGAGGAGTTGGAGAAAAATAAATATCTATGCTCTATGGACAACTTGGCACCAGCACCATTGGAGACCTGTATCGAACAAATCATGGCTTTAAAAACCAACTTAGCAGGATGTCACAAATACCCGGTGCACATTGAAGACACCAGGATCCAGCAAATATGTAATTCTCATTGGTTGATTTATAGTAAAGAGGATGTAATAATTACAGAAGACTGTGCCGACGAAGTTCAAAATTACCACGCGAAAGGGACATATCTTATGAGTAACAACAACAGGAAATGTAGAATTCAAATAGGAGACATACACATTAACTCCGCAACATCATCAGATATTACATTCCAGTTGGCTCCAGTACAACTGCCAGAGGTCTACCAGCCAATCCAGCCACGAGAGGGACATCTGGATCTACGAGACATAGACTTGAGTGATGTACGACAATTAGTGAAAAATGTGAAAAATAGTGATGTCAAAATGGATAATTATATCGTAAATGAAATAAGTATATGGACCTTAAGTTTATATGTAGTAGTTTTCAGCGCTGTTTTGATTTTCGGATTTTATAAAATGTACTTTAAAATTTTCCAGAGGGCTGATAATAAAAATCCCCAGAAGCCCACTGAGTTGTCTTCCGGGAATTTTTCTTTTGGGGAGGGAGGTGTTAAGTGTCACAGCCCTAACACTATCTCCTTCGTCAGCCACTGACTAACCTAGATAGTAAACATAATATATAATGATGAAGCATAATGTATTAGTATATAAAGATGTTTATTTCTAGCATTAAGTTAATATTGTCTTGATAGTACGTTAGCATAAACTCTGCTAGTTTGCCTATTTAAATAAATAAATATTTTTTTAAGCGAAATCGTTGTCAGTATCTTAATTCCCGCGACTTCCTCTGCGCAGGATTAGTATTTCAAGCAATTTTGACACATCTTTATAAATTGTATCCTATGTGTTATTCTGATGTATAAGCTATATTATTGTAAAGTTTCATTAAAATCCATTCAGTAGTTTTTACGTAAAGAGTAAAAAACATCCATCCATCCATCCATACTTAAACTTTCGCGTTTATAATATTAGTAGGGTTACTTTGCTCTTAATATTCAAGAATATACGAGTACACATGATTTACATGATAACAGTTCTAGGTTAGTAGAAAACAATGAAGAACTTCTAATGAATAGATTACCAAAACTATCAAAATCAATCATTAAGATGCCATTGACATACGATTGCGACTCAATTATGAGACGATTGTAATAGCACATTTAGTACTTATTACTTGATACGTGATTATAATAATAATATAATAAATAACACTTCACACTCGCAGCCCCACACTAGGATTCCCTGTGTCGTGGGGCCATGGACACACACAAACACAAATACACAAACACCCAGACCGGAAACAGAAATCTAAATTCATCATTTTAAATTTCTGCCTCGCCACGAGATCGAACCCGGGACCCTTCGAATGGTGGTCTGACGTGGTAACCACTACACCACACAGGAAATGTATTCCTATTACCGTAAAACAAAAACGATGTTCATGGTGTCCTGTAATAAATACATAGGTCTTGTACGTGAAAAATGTATACATGTGTATATAATATGGCTTCATCGACAACTCGGTAATAATAATTCACAGATACGAAGTAATATTCCGTCTCGTGCACTGAATTTTTACGTGTGAATAATTCTCCTGAGAATACTATTACGGAGAATATAACGAAAACTCAGTATCTTAAGTGTTAATATCTCCGTATTTTTTTTCTATTTGTAAAACAAAGGGTGTATAGATACATATAAGAAAAACAAATTTAATGCGCGCTTCCATGCTTCGGAGGGAACGTTCAGCCGTCGGTCCCGGTTGTTATCAATAGATAGCAGTCGTTAAACCTAGTCGGAGGCCTATTGGCCGGTTTGACGACATCCGACACGGGTTGGCCACTAACCCCTGTCGTATGTTGTCTCCACCAATCTGCAGTATAGCAGCGTGGTGGAGTCCATACTCCTGGACCATTCCAGGCCTTGCTCAACTGTGGTGAGACCCATGCCTAGCAGTGGGACATAAAAGGGTGGAAGAAGGCAAGACATAATACTTGAATCTATACTAAAAGAGATTGTTTGTTTGTATGTTTGAACGCGTTAATCTCGTGAACTACAAGTCGGATTTGAAAAAATTTTTTTGTGTATGATAGCTACATTCATGAGAAAGCTTATAGGTTATCAAGCATTACGTGGGTAAAAAACTCTTAACGCGGGTGAAATCGCAGGGCACCGCTAGAATTATATACTTTTGGTGGCGTGGCGCGTTTCGAAACGTTTGTAATTCACGCGGAGTTATCTGTAATGTACATTATGACTTTCTTTTCAAATATATTAATACAAATACTATATCTTACGCTTAAAATTTCTCTCCTTATGAAATTAAAGGTTTTGAACCGTATTGTGTTCTCGTTACACTGTCGTCAATTTTGCAATTTGTAGGTTTAAAAAGATTGTACTACAATGGCTATATCATATTACTGTTGGCGGTAGAGT
The DNA here is from genome assembly GCA_018231225.1 of Noctuana stator. NCBI lineage: Eukaryota > Metazoa > Arthropoda > Insecta > Lepidoptera > Hesperiidae > Noctuana > Noctuana stator. The sequence continues at coordinate 8,898 of DWQK01000880.1, forward strand.
AATAGGTATCTACAGGATTTCTGTAATACGTTATCCGTGAAGCATTCCGACATGAAGGCGTTAGGGTGGGGGTTATGGCGTATGCGAGTACGATTACACCGAGGAAGGGCTTCTGAATGTTTTACACTTGAATAATTCAGGCTCATGTAGAGAAACGAATGGTTTTATACAAAGACCTTTCCAGATATCTGTTAAGGATGCAGCGTCTATATTGATATGGAACTGCAAATCTGCTGAAAATTGTGATATTGAATGAATATGTTTTTAAACAACTTTATGGTTTGATTAGCTGTGCCAGGCGGTTTCAACCGCGTTAACAATAGTAATGGTAAGGTAAGTAAGTTAGTAATAGTAACGTAAGTAAACTTGATAGCATATACGAGTATAACCTTCCTATCATACACAAAAAGAATTTTTCAAATCAGTCCAGTAGTTCCTGTGATTAGCGCGCCCTAACAAACAAACTCTTCAGCTTTATATTATTAGTATAGAAGTTTAGATACATATTTGGATGGATTCGATATTTGTTTGATTTTTTTGTTATATAAATCATTTGCTAGTGGCGAATGGCTGTCTGTGACAAATGTATTATTTTTAAACCAAGTTAGTCAGTCTTTTGAGAGAGTATTTTTATCAATCTTATCACAACTTATCCGATAAGTTTGAAGGAAATGCCACTTCGAATAACATCAGCCAAGATTAGCAATTTATCTGTGTTTTTCTTATTTTTAAAGTATTTTTGTACTGAAATAAACCGATAATATACAGTCATATAACGCGAAACACGAGCCCATTTTTGAATGAATATTTATATTGATCTTAATGAAGGTAATTTAGCATTCTGTTATAGCCCATACATAAATAATGTCATACAGAGAAATTGTTGTATTCATTACAAGGTATTAAAATACATTAAATTTAATGATAGTCAAATAAATCAATCTGTTATTTTGGCTATGGTTGACTGGAAACAAAGAGCTGGAACAAAATACACTCAGCACTCCTTTTAATTAAGCTATGATATGTACAGATTATGTACTAGTTGTGCCCCCCGGTTTCACCTGCGTTAAAAATTGAAATGTAACGTTTAATAGCCTATAGCTTTTCTCGATAAATGCAATATCTTACTACTCTATAATTACATAAACATACTGACAAGAACTTCGCTTTTAACCGTTGGAGAGTAGAGTCTATATACCTATTGATGCTGTATTGTGGGACAAAAAATGTGTTAAAGCACATGTTTGGCACATGAGGAAGGGCGGTGCTACAAGTACTTGCATGAAAAAATATACACTATCATATATTGCCACGAAATTTTGCAGAGTAATGTAACGCCTGATGCAATCAACTATATAGTGGTAACAATCAAAGCTCGAAACATTGGTTTTTAAATTTTGCAAAGTAAAGTAACGCCTGACCCAATTAAGTATAGCGATAGGTAGTAATGAAAGCTCGAGATATTGGTGTTTCAATTACATATTCACAGTGATGAAGTCAGTCAGAACAATTTCATACATTTAGATCGTCTGTTAATCGTCAGATTTATATACGGCATACATACATTCCTTACGACTGTTACAAAAGAAATGTTATGACTGCAGTAAACAGAACGAATAAACAAATAGAGAGACAGCAGATCGTGTAAAACAAACGTGTTCTTTCACTCAATTTATTTGTTGAAATCATAGTAAAAGACTCGAAAAATAGTAGATAAAATCTATATATGCCTTCAACCCTTTTTTATGTCCCACTGCTGGGCACGGGTCTCTCCCCACAACCGAGGAAGGCCTGGAGCGTACTCCACCACGCTGCTCCAATGCGGATTGGCGGAGATCTATAACGGGGGAAATCTATACATACGAGTATATAATTGTTTGTCCTGAATGACTAAATCGGATCTACACAGCCTAAACCGCTGATCGTAGATACCTACCTGAAACTTCGTGGGTGTTTTCATTGTATGACGTAGTCTTCGAATAAAAAAGGATTTTCCGAAATTCTATTCCTAAGGGGATGAAAATCGGGAGCAAAGTTTCTTATAACACGCGTAACAATAAGTATAGTATACTTAATTCACCTGGGTCAGTTCGTAGTAGCACAAGATGTTACTTCTCCTACACCAACTTTCAAAAGCAATCTGAAGTTTAAAGAGCACTTTAATACCGCCAGTAATATTGAAACTTTTGCTCTAGCGTCCAATAAGAAACTAACCCAAGAAGAAGTCGGGTAATGTTAATAGGTTGGGTAAAAATAATTTTTAGAAAATAATGATTCATGTAAAATAATCCGATTTGCATGATTATTTTTTTATTTGAAACCTGATGCTTCGCGTTTGGTTCCATTACAATTTGGTCTCATTCTGATGACGGTATTGATGAGAACACTACAATATAAGTTAGTAACAGAACTAGATAAGTTAGTATAGTAATAGAAAGTGGGCGACAATTTTTGAAGTCAGTGTTTTTTGTAACGCGTGTTATAATTATTACTTTTCCGGTAGCGTTTTTCTTTTGTTTGTTTAACGTTTTGACCTTCGAACCAAAGACTTTATGTTATAAAGAATGGACCTTCCACACTCCTCGAATTAGTGTACTAGGCTTATTACTAAACCTTACTAGGACTTGTGTAATGGCACTCACGGCGAGTTATACTCGTACGTAAGAGTGGTACCTAAGGTGGTAACTACTCGTACATAAGCGAACTGTTCAAGTTCTACAACAAACAAACGTAAGCATTAAATTAATTATTTCTAGTATACACTTGATAATTTGACTATTACTTTATTTGTCTGTATTGTGTAAATACATACGTTGGCGTTGGCACGTGGAACGTTAAATAATCCCGTCATTTTAGTCAATTACGGAAACAAAAAGATGAAAGGAGTTGCGTTGGTGAAAATCGTTTTATTAACTACTTAATATTCAGAAGGCTGACTTTATTTAGTGAATAATGTTGTTCAAAATGGCGGTAATTAAGAAAAGGTGCCTTCATTTTGGCTCTTTGTAGACAAACGCAAATATTAATCAGTTTTCAGGCTATTAATTGTTACGAAATAGCACCAGAAATTCATCAACTCATTTTAATTGTATTAATTTTTGTAGAAAGTTTACGCAGTTATTTATTTTTGAATGTCGTTGAAAGTTCGCTTCTACGTAAAATGGGTTATAAATTGAGTTCTAAATTTTCATTAATATTATCAACGTCATTTTCATTAACATTTATTTATATTATCAGCACGTCGTAAATCTTTATCATAATAATTATCTGAAGTTTTTTAAGAGTCAACCACGGTGGTCATATGCGGGTTGATGAACTTCACTTGTCTTTTGAGAACTTTATAGAGAACTATCAGACATGCAGATATTTTCACTTCACTGTTACAGCTAATGACATGACGAAACATAAATTCGACAGCCAAGATCAACTTGTGTGGGAAAAGGAAATACCTTTTTCTTCAATATCATGGCCAATTTCTGAAATTATCCTTTTCATATAAACCTGGTTTGTATCATCAGAAATATTTAAAAAATAAGAATTAGCTAAATCGGTTCTGCCTTTCTCGAGTCATTCAATTATCAATAATTACCTGAATTGGTGACTCCTCTGGTGTTGCCAATATTCAAATCCGACGGTGACCACATATCATCGAGTGACTGCCTGTTTGTAAGGCTTAATTTTAGAAAAAATTGTACAAAATTTAGGCTCAAAGTCTCTGTTGACTACTAAGAAGCACTAAGAGCGTACTCCACTCGCTTTTATACGGATTAGAGTGAAGTAATTGGCAGTATGAAACCTGCTGGTCTGCTCTCTAACGCCGTAAACTGATTTTCAGATCCGTCCGAAAATTCCTCGCAACTACGGACGAAAATTCGACGAATTACGGTACTACATGCCTATCCACGTGGCAGATTTAATTCTAACATTTTCACTAAGTACGTTCAACTTATAATAATTGAGAAATAAGTATTGCTGACGAAAAATAAATTCCTTCATTCTCCGGACCTGAAATATATTTTTTCAAAAAATGTCATGTCAAATAAAAAAACAATTTAATAAATTGATTAAATTTCTCTAATACGGCCTCACTCAGAAACGTCTAACGATTACTTAACCTTCTCCTTAGTACAGATTTAAAAAGTTTACTCTTAAAGTGAGTTGTATCGTCTGAACTGGCTTAAATCTCTACACTGTCATTGTTTTAATTTATCTTTACTTACAAAAGTAACAATACGCCTATAACGTTAACTTAATTATCAGTAAAATGAATCCACGAAAACCAATTTAGGAGCAGACGGACTGAACGTGTACAGGAATCTATTGTTGTGTACAAGTACGCCACGTGTGTACACAGACTTGATACGAAACGGGTAGGGTAACCATATCTATGCTAATAATATAAAGCTGAAGAGTTTGTTTGTTTGAACACGCTAGTCTCAGGAACTACTGGACCGATTTCAAAATTCTTTTAGTGCAAGATGGTCCATTAATCGAAGAAGGCTATAGGCGTTACGATGCAATTCTTAACGCGGGTGAAACCGGGGGGCACAGCTTATAAATAAATAAAGCCTCACACTCACAGCTCCACAATAGAATTTCTTGTGTTGTGTTGGTACCAAGAACACACACAAAGACAATTACACAAACACTCTGAACTAAATTCGTTAAATGTAAAATCTAAATACATGTTATTATTAAACTAACCAACAATATTAACTCATACAAATTTTATGACTTTATTCCACCAGTCTGTAATGAATAATTCGTTTTTCACTTAATGAATTAATTAGTTTGAAACACTCTCTTTGTTTGAGCTTTCTAAATAATTTTATTCAACCCATTTTACTCAAAATGTAATCTCCTTTATTGTTTTTATTCAGAAAGGTTTTTTTTTGTAGCACTTAATTTCGATCTACGTAGATCATTGTCCTTTGAAGTATCGTATCTGTATAGTGGATGAAATTTAAATTGACACGACAGAGACGTGATACAATATGAGGTTGAGGATGATGTGAATATTTGTTGACTGCACTAAATTCTGAACATAAGGGTCCCAAGTCTGCTATATTCAATATTACAACCATTTTACTACCACTATGCCAGATCAATGATCTCGGCATAGTGGCATATATTTCAATGGAATTACTACTATTTTTGTAGGTTATTATTGGCTTATTAAACATTGGCTTGTTATTATGTACAAGATTAGGCACTAAATTCCAACATGAAGACTGCTGCAAGCCGGTGGCACATCGGAAAACGTATGGTTTTCCGACACTTATTTTGAATATATTTTTCTAGTTATTTTTTAAATTAGTATCCCAGCTATTCAATATCACCATAGTCACCCTAGCCCTCATATATCACTCGGAAACTAACACTCGGGACCGCATGTTAACACATCGTAAAAATGGACATGATTCACATGGGACGATTTTGAAGCGCTATTACTGGACCGTTTCGAATGTTTTCCAATCGATTATCGGCGTTTTAATGTCTAATCTGGTTCTAACCAGCTGCCATTCCTGATATCTATCTAGTATTGATAATAATATATTATAATAATTTACTGGTGAATATTTCTTACGTTTGAAGTAAAAATATACTTAAAAAAAATTCCAATTGTAAGCGTTATGTGCCCAAGCATACTCGTATATAGACAGAAAAATGGCAAAGTCTCCAAAATGATTTATATGTATAGGTCTCTAACTAAAACACTAGTACAAGAACTAATGTATAACAGAAAAGTAAGTTGCTAAGGTGTAGAGATGTATAAAGTTAGAAGCTTGGATTTACATGAGATCTGATAATTTTTTGACAATGCGAGCCATATAATCTCGATGGATGGATAATATTACCTAATACCCACTGTCCCCATGTGTGGTGTAATGGTTACTACGCCAGTCCACCATTCGAATTGTCCCGGGTTCACAAATAATACCCGGCGGAGCACAAATTTAAATGAGGAATTTAGATTTCTGTTACCGGTCTGGGTGTATGTGTATTTGTCTTTGTGTGTGTTCATAACACCCCCGACACAGGGAAAGCTAGTGTGAGTGTGAAGCGTTATTCATTTATTTTATTTTATGGAGACAACGGGAATATACCATAATAAAGCGCGCTGGCATTGAACCTGAATCCACGAGACCACATGACCGAAAGTCTGCGTATTTACTCATATAATAATGCTAAGCTAACAAATGTCTCTACTCCATATATAATAATATACTAATACAATTTTAATGTAATCCAATCCTCAAATCTCAAGACGAGAAATGGTCTCTTAAGCAAGTAATAAAATTGTGATTTTATTTTAATACGATATTGGAGTGAAAATGAGGAAAATCTTAAGAGAGCGCCGTTTGTCGTCTCCCAGCAAGATTAAAGATTGAATCTGTACGCTGTGGTATGGACCTTTCTTTACCTTTCTTTATCGGATTTTGTATTGAATCGTCCGTTTTAATGTAATATACTTTAAAAAAAGGTAAGTTCGCTGTATTTATATTTATTTAGTTTACTAAATAGTTTATTATTTAAACTGCACACTTAATTTGTTTTCATGTCAGCTCTCCAGTCCCAAGTCTACAGAAAAAGATTTCATTGGGAAATAAACTGCACCTCTATACAAGGTTTAATATTTATCTAATTTTTTTGTGCTAAGTTTTTGCGCACACTACATAATATATGGCTAAAAGTCGAAATATTTTTTTAATATACCAAAGACTTATGAGTCGTTATGAAGAATCAAAGTCAAATCATATTTTGAAACCTTTCGCGTCCTGTTTAAATATGGATAAAATCTTAAAACTAACTTTAAATGACTTCAATATACATTGACATATAAACATAGCTAAGTGGTGGGTACAATAATTAATAACGCTTTAGACTCACAGCCCCACACTAGGATTCCCTGTGTCGTGGGTGCCATGGACACACGCAAACACCCAGACCGAGAACAGAAATTCGAATGGTGGACTGGCGTGGTAACCACTACACCACGCGGGTCGTCAACAATTAGATGTTTTACGAGAAATTTCGATATTCTAGTTACAAAATTATTCTCAAGCCGATGTCTCACCATATGTCTCGACTTGGTCCCTTTCTTGTAAACAAAATTTTTATTCCAGTAACAACACATTTCGTAGTCACGAACAGCTTTCACGCTTTTTTCCATACTTATAGAGCGTAGGGACATTTCCTGTCATTTGTACTTTCTGTATGTTAATAATAGATGCAAAAATACGTATATTATAATTGTATTCTTAAACATGTTCCTTAATTATGGGTGAGTGAAATTAGCAGTTTCACTCAAATGAAGGAAAATTTTACAAAAACTTTACCAAGCTCCGGAGAATAGGTAAATTACTGACGACAGCATATTACGTCATATCACGCGTAATGTGAATAAATCAGAGTGCGTGGTCGTCCCAAATAAATATTGAAGTTATGAAAACTCAAGTAATCTGAGCAAATGTTACGTCCTAATTAAACAAGCAATTAAGTAGTCAATATTGAGAATTTTAATCTTAATGTATTTGTTTATTATACTCTTCGTTGCTATAGTTACCATGTTAATAATTATAACTCGCGTTACGGAAATAGCCGACTTCAAAATTGTCTCGCACAAACTTAATGCAAATTTGTAAATTTAATACTTATATGGTCTCACAGATGTCATTGTCAGAACTGTGCAGACCAAATTTAAATGAGACCAAAGGGAAATCATGAGTTTTCAAATTAAAAAATTATCATCCAAATCCGTTCACCCAGTCGAAAGTTATGAGGTAGCAAACATAAAAAAAATTACAGTCGAATTGAGAATACACTCAAAACTAAAAATCAGTGGGGGTACATATGTTTTTTTGTAGCGAACCCATAGGTATAACTAAATGGCCTCGCTACGAAAAACATATTTTCGCACTCCCTTTTGTTAATAACCACATCAAAGTCAATTTCCATTTTCCATTGACGAAAACTCAGCGTTAATTGCTTTCAATTTTCTTGTAAATTGTCCGCTATATTCACAACAGTATCCTTTTAATTACTATGACCACGTGCTATTTAAAAGTTACTAAATTACGCGTACATTTCGTTTATTTTATTACTTGGTACCTACATCAGATTGCTGCTTAACATCAGCTGCTAGCTTCACATGTATTTTACCGACTTTTTATTTTGGTTAATCTATATAGACAATATTAACAGTACCATAGATATAAAAAATAATACCCAAATAACTTTAAATAGTTAAAAATTTCTATAACTATCCTACAAAAGTCTCTTTAACTGCGTTTCCTCTCAAATGCTTGTTTAAATAAGCTTTTACTCCATACTTGCTTCTGGTATGACAGATGTCATGCACAGCAGAAGGACGAACAAAAGGCAACTTCGCGCAAATTAATTTGTATTACGAACTATTCTATATATTAATATGAGAAGAGAAAACTTTCTATAACTTTTTAAGCACCCTACACCACCCAGAGAAGTCTGGAATTTGGCATAGTTTAAGTTCATATGGGAAAGGAGAAAAGATGGAACATTACATTAAATCTATACTAATAATATACAGCTGAAGAGTTTGTTTGATTGTTTATTTGAACGCGCTAATCTCAGGAACTACTGGACCGATTTAAAAAATTATTTTAGTGTAAGATAGCCCATTTATAGAGGAAGGTTATAGGGTATCGTTACGTTGCAATTCTTAACGCAGGTGAAACCAGGGGGCAGCTTAACAGCTACTGAAATAAAAATGAACCATCACATTATTGGACACGAACACAACATAAGGAGAAACAAGTCTAACTTGCCCTAAAAATAGGCATACTAGTATATCAAAAAACGCCATAAAAATATGACCTCGCATCCATATAAAATACGTATCAGACTAATGGACGAAGCTCCGTCAAAGTTGCATTCCCTAATATACTCCCCCGGAACCCTTACGAAAGAGGGTGTGAAGTGATGAACGAGCGTTTCCTGATTTATTGATGTCTAGCTGTGCCCCGCCGTTTCACCCGCGTTAAAATTTGTTTCCCAACATTTCCCTTCACTGCTCTGCTCCTATTGATTGTAGCGTGATGAAAA
>DWQK01000881.1:0-17975 GCA_018231225.1 Noctuana stator
CACAGCCTAAACCGCTGATTGTGGAGACTTGAACTTGTAGAGTGCGTTCTTTGTACAACGTAAGAATCCGTTAAGAAAAGTGAAAAACGGGGAAGAAGTTTATATGGGACAATGTGATTTCTTACTCCAATCTTTTATGTCCCGTGTGTGCTGGGCACAGGTCTCTACCCACAAATGGAGAAGACCTGGAGTCTGGAGGTGTACCTACTCATCTATTCAATAATTAAAAAAGAGTAGATTTTAGCCTTTCTGACTTTCAATTTCCAGGTTATGCTCCTAGGCGATAGCGGTGTCGGCAAAACGTGCATGCTAGTTCGCTTCCGGGATGGTACCTTCCTCGCCGGAAACTACATATCCACCGTCGGGATCGACTTCCGGGTATAGACAAGACGAGATCCGTTTATGCATTTTTATTTTCAGCCATGACCTATCTAGACTTTTTTATTGGTAGTTATTTTAGTAGTTAAATTATAAATGTACTTATTAAAATATTCGCAGATATTTACTATTTAGTAGGTACCTTGATGGATCTCGATACTCGATACTAATGCTTACGACACTAAACACCTATGTTTTACGCTTGTTTACAAGACAAGTGAGGCAAATAAGGAGTAGTTCCTAAGTTTTATGCGCATATCTTAGCCTTAGGTACCTATATACATACCTTCTTACCTGTCTATCTAGTGTGAGTGATAATATTTCTGCAAATTGTGTAGCTAAGTTGAAAATAGAGGAAGTATTCACTTTTAAATAATAGGAAGATATTTTAAGAACTTAATCTATTAAAATAAAGCTTAACATAAGCCACAATAAATTAAATGAAATCGAAAATCACTTAAAAATTCTATCAAACTTACCAAGTTGCCAATGCTATGCTCGGCTGCAAACGGCCGCATGGAGATTATAAAATTAAAAAAGTAAAAAGGCACAATTAGCTAATGGTTGCCAGGGGTTCCAAGTTCAAACGGACCAGTCACGGGCGCACTGAGCCCGCTCGCCGCTCCGCTATTGGTGTCGAAGTTTGGCGCGCTTTCTTCGTTCCCGCCCCTCATACGTCAGCTGTGATTGAATCCTTGAGTGAATGAGTGATTTATTGTTCCAGCCATGCGAAGTTTTTGTGGTTTTTCTGCAGTTTTTGCAACTTGATTTATGGCGCCCTCTGACATTTACTGTAATTGAGCGGATTGGCGTAGTAGGCGATCTTGAGTTAATTTTTTTTAATGTTACTGTACCTAAATAGGTACCCACCAAGTGTTTTTTTTATAAAAAGTAAGTAGGTATATAGATAGAAAGGTAGGTAGTCGATAGAGGGAACATAAATTAAGTAATTTTGTAAGTAATCTGTGGGTAATCTCTATAAAATCTGTAAAATTAAGTTATAGGAATAAAAAAGATGTATTGTTATATAATTAAAACTTCATTCACTTACGTATCAATCGAGAGTGATGACTTTCGGTTCACATTTATAATATTTAATTAAAATCAATTAATATTTATGCGTTTTATTTACTTTTAATTTACTCTCATTTTCTTGGATTTAATACTACTAGCGCCATCTGTTTTCAGAACAAGGTAGTCACTGTTGACGGCATAAAGGTGAAGCTTCAGATTTGGGACACAGCGGGCCAAGAGCGCTTTCGCAGCGTCACCCATGCTTACTACCGAGATGCACATGGTAATATTTTTTGTCTCTTTCTATCTTATGTAGGTAGGTAGGTACCTGAGCTGCCTGAGATCATAGAATTTCTCATCATCATAAAGATCGTTTATTTAGTTCTAGCTCCCGGCTCTTGTATGTAAATAATAAAATGGTAAAGAACTAAGTTTAAAGTAATTTCCAATTACATTTAATTTCTTTTTAAAAATGTATTATAATACATACAACTAAGGTACTAAAAAATAATTTAGGTCGTAGCGCCAACTATGAGCACATTATGAAAACTCTTAAGCAAGAAACTTTAATTTTAGTGCTTCTATCAAAACAAAAACATATGTACAGGAATAATAATAAATATTTTATATAAACTAATGCAAAAAAAACTAATACTCTATTTAGTAGCACAAAAACAAATTAAAATCCAATCCAGCGCCATCTATGTTGCATTACGATAACATTTTTATCACTAAAATGACGTGAGGTTCATTGTGCGATAACAGTTCAAACACGAGCAATATGATAAACATAGAATTCGGTTCTTAACTTTTTATTGGTTTCATTAAAAATTGCTAAAAGCTTATGTAAAATATCGTTAGTAAAATTATAATTACCTATTGCAAGCCAGTCGGTGCGACCTCGACCCGTTTCCTCAGACCATACGCATAACCGGATCATATCACATGTGGGGGACTGGATCCGACCGGCGACCGAGCACTGCCGCGATGACGTCATAGTCTGATTCTGCCTGTGAAGTGTTCGAATTTCGAACGCTTTGAACGTTAAAAATGGAGACGTGTTATGTGGCGATTGGCAATGTACCTATAGGTATAGTTTTGGCAACGGAATTTTAACTTTCATATTACATAATAATTATGTGGTACAAAAGGCACATATTTATTTCATAATCAATTTAAATTTAGGTAAAAAGTAGGTTTAAATTTAGTCTTTCCTCCCGATTAAGGAACAGGAAAAAGATCAGTAATGTACCTATACTTGATGCGTAAGCAGTTAAAAGCATTATTAGCAACAGTTAAAATTTTAACCGGATTAAGTTAGTTTATTTAATAAAGCGCGCGTAGCTCCGCTGGTAGGTAATGTATAGGACATTACCATCGCATGCGATCTCACTCCGTACTCGGATGTGTGATCGCTAGTAGCAAATTTCATGCACGCCTCCGTGCTTCGGAGGGCACGTTAAGCCGTCGGTCCCGATTGTTATCGATAGATAACAGTCGTTAAACCTGGTAGGAGGTCGGGCTTAATGACGTCTTTACTTATTCACGCCTGGTATTCAATTATTTCATGCATTAATTGTGGTTAATTCATTATAGCATTGCTCCTTTTATACGACGTGACGAACAAAATTAGCTTCGACAACATCCGCGCGTGGCTCGGCGAGATCCGCGAGTACGCACAAGACGACGTGGTCATAATGTTGCTAGGTAATTTAATTTTCCAATTATTCATGTATTTATTTATCATCTTTTGAGGGGCAACGCTGCCAGCGTTCTGGGCACTATGTCACAAGACCATAATTTTAGAAGGATTATTTCTACTAGGTATAAATATTAATTAATCTTTATTGTAATTAATTTCGTTGATATTTGGTTACTCCAATAAAAAAAAATTAAGTAGGGACATAATTATTTTTTATGGTAAACGCTCCAATAAATTTTTAATACCTAACCTCATGAAAAAAATTAGTACCTACCACAATAAAAGATACCACGGACAGGGTCTTTAAACTTAAATTTAAAAAATGTTTTGATAATTACAAATTACAATTACAAAATTATAATGACATACTCAAAATAAAATATAATAACTTAATACCTATCATATACCTATTTGTATATTTACAACTAGCTTTTCCACGCGGTTTCCTTCCTCAAAAAAAATTTCCATAACCTTCCTCAAAAAGAATTTTTCAAATCGGTCCAGTAGTTCCTGAGATTAGCGCGTTCAAACAACAATCTCTTTAGCTATAAGTATATTATTATAGTTGTGCCCTGCGGTTTCACCCGCGTTAATAATTGTAACGTAATGCTTCATAGCCTATATCCTTCCTCATGAATGTAGCTACTCGTATTATACTCAAAAAGATTTTTTCAAATCCGACTTGTAGTTCCAGAGATTAGCGCGTTCAAACAAACAACCAAACAAACAAACTCAGCTTCATATATTAGTATAGATGATATTTACAAAATATTGATAGATAACTTCAATTTAGGTATTACTAAAAGATTGCATCAACCTGTTTAATGCGTTTGTAATAGTGTAATGTATGATATAAATATAATGTAGTTTGTTGGTCTGGTGTAGAATGCAATTATCCTGTATTTGAGAAGCTATTGCGGTTGCGGCCAAACCTTGTTAGGTTTTTGCAGCCCTATTATTGTAATTTTTACTGTAAACTCATTGTTTTAAAGTAAAAAAAATCTAATGACATAGTATAGGACAGAGAATCCCCCGTATCAATAAAATATGTAGGTAAGGTAAAGTAATGTACCTAAAATAAAGTTGCCACACTCAGTGCATGTAGGTAGTATGAGTACAACATGAGTGCATGTTTTTTGAAATATGTATGTAGGGATTTTAAGATCAACAATATATAGTGAAATATTGTACTTATTTCATACATGGTCTCCGTCCTTAGTATTAACCTACTTGACATCGCATCGCATTCGCTAATCTGCAGAGACTAACTAAAATAAATGGACGGAATGTCAGTAAAACACAAGCGATGCCACCTTAATAAGTCAAGCCCGTGTATGTACGCACATTCACAGCATGATATTCTCGGTTGCCGAGCGACTACCTCGCTCGAGTGACGTACCCTTACACATTCAGCCACTGCCGCCATTGTGCTCCACTGCGTTCTGCGTTCTACTACGACATCACGTCCGTTTTTTTAGTAGTAATAGGTATTCCTAAATGCAGTCTCTTTTCGAATGTATTAAATAAAAAAGTATATGAATGTCAATAGTGATGGCTCTCTGACTTGACTTGTGATAGTTCAAATATAATATATTAATATGACTGATTTCCCAGCTTGTCATTGGCATAATGGATAAAAAGCCGAGCAGCCATCTTAAAAAAAAAATTATAATCAATAATATTATAAAAATGTTGAATTTACTGAGCTGTCTAACGTGGCTAAAGCATCGCACCATATCTAGGAAACAAGTCGGACAGTGGCCTCGAGCGCGCGGTGAGGCGGGAGGAGGGCCAGCGCTTGGCGCGGGAGTACCAAGTGGCGTTTATGGAGACCTCGGCCAAAACCGGGCTGAATGTCGAAGCCGCGTTCGCTCACGTCGCCCGGTCTCTCGTCGCGAAGGCGAACCCAGTCGACCCGTCGCGACTGGCCGTGCGCGCGCAGCCTTCGCAGGAACATCGCTCTTCGTGTCCTCCTTGCTCGTAGATGATCGTTTCTATGGAGATCGGGTATTGGCAGTATAATGCGACTGGATCGTGGTACTGGAATTTTTTTTAACGCTTCACACTCACAGCCCCACGCTAGGATTACCTGTGTCGTGGGACTCGTGGGTGCCGTGGACACTTAGAAAGACAAATACACAAAAACACCAGACCTTAAGACGAATATCATTATAGAATGGTATGCTGGCGTGGTAACCAAAAAATGAAAGGATTATGTTACCTACGCAGGGATGTCAGATGGCCGTACCCGAGCTAGCAAAAACCTGGTACTCAAAATTAATAATTGGTACATTTAATGTCCTAAAAAAAGGAAATACTAGCAAATGGGAAGTGATTGTTACATAAAATAAAAAAATGGATCTGAAAGTCGTTTTTTCTATACTGTAGATGTACTGTTGTTGTTTAACAGCAATCTTGGTACGTCTACTTACTTTTGCGTACAAGGACCGAGTTGTCTTGGTACATAGTACGCGACCCTAAAACCTGGGACGTGTACCATGGAATTGGTGCGTCTGACATCCCTGTACTTGCACTCGAAGTTGTTTCTTTGATGTTGATAATAATATGTGGTTGCCAGTCTTCGGATCAAATATATATTAGACGGATTTCGACTTTCAAATAAATGTTCATTGTCAGTTACATAGGTAAAATAACCCAACTGTCGACCATTAATACTCTAATTAAAATACGCTATACTATATGTGCTAATTACAGTTTACAGTGTTGCATGTAATTAAATAATTAAAGCTGCAATTTTATTTAAAATATAGAGTAAGGTAGGTCGTTTCGGATGTACGAGTATTTACCGTTTTAAGCTTTGATCACAATCGTTGCGCGCAACTTTTTATGTCATGTTATGTTGGCGTTACTAAGTAAGTACTTATTACTTACCAACTGTTTTGTAATTAGATAATAATATATAAATTCTACACTTTTTCCTACTACCTAAATAATAATATATATTTTGAAACTATATTAAAATTGTATTATAATAAATTATGTAAGGGTTATTAATTTTTGATAATTTAATATTCCAAACTTTATAACTTATTTCAGTGTAAAGTCCGGAAAAATTCAATGCGGACCATTTTTCATTATAGGATCTATTTATATCTTTACTGCTTTTAAACATTATCACTCACTGTATAGAAATGATTCCCAATGGTTACCAAGTAGATATTGTTTGTAACAATCCTGGTAGAAAAATTATGTTTACGTAATGTATCAGAGTAACTAAATTTATATTTTATAAATAAATAAGGTACCAATATACTAGACAAATTATTGTTGAACTTTTCAATTGCTTAAACACGATAGATGCACAAAACTAGGTATGTTCTCTAAACATTTAAAAGGTTTAGGAAAGATATAGGTATATATTTTTTTCGTAGGTAATATATTAAGATTTTTAAGTACCTAAGTCTAAGTAGGTACTATTTTATTTTGAAGCTAAGCTATGCGCATGAGGAATAAACAGTACGGTTTGACTTGATATAACGAATATAATTATTTAACAGGTAACTATTTTGCATATACTTTATATGATATATAAGTACTAATATATACTACTATGTGATATAAAGTATATGCGATACTAATACGAATATTTAGTCAATATGAAGTGTATAGTATATGCTTAAAAATATAATTTTTGTGATGTTTCATGAATATAATTATATACAAATAGGTACGAGTAATTATAAAATTATAATTTATAACATACCTAACTTTTGTTAAATTTTTTGACGCGTATCTAATGTCGACTTTATCCTTTTTCTTTAAGTAACAATATATATTGCATAATATGACTTCACATTAAATAAAGAAATATGTATATTAATACAATGTAGTATTAAACACTAGAATTTAATTAATATGTTCTTGAGAAATTAATATAAAATTGTCAGGCTCATATCGCTTACACATTAGCGTTAAAATCCTGTGATATTTTTAAATATTTAAAATTAATATTTCATTTGTAAATTTTCAGTTAATGATTTTGACAACATCAAAATATTTCGCTTAACTTAATTAACAGAAAAAAATTACCCTGAGCAGAAAAAAGTTAAGGATAAAAAAAAGATATGTGTTAGAAATAAATTGAATTATATTATTAAATTTGATCTTAAAATAAGTAATTATTTTCATTTATTAAATTTGCTTTCAAATAAAGTCTTATTATAAAGATATCTAAGTTACAACTGCTATGAAAAATTATTTTTGGTAGTCAATAAATAAATACCTACTTATGTTGTAGGTACATTATTTTGTCTAAGTACAGTGATAAATATAACGGACCTTATATTACAAAATATGTAGGTAACTAGGTATGTATTAGTTTAATCTTAGTTATGAGTAATAATGCATAAATTTTTCTACACTCATTTTTGTTCTAAATACTAAGTTGCAATGTTTTTTTAGCGAATATAATAAGTAATACTATTATAACCTGTTCTTTGTAAAAATAAATATTATGTAATTTTTGTGTATATTGGAACTAAATGTTGTGTGCCACTGAAAGTTGCTTAAGCAAGTATCAATAAACATTACAAAAAATGTTTATGACTTTTTATTTAAATACGTACCTATAAATTACTTGCTTAAATTTAAATCTAATATATATATATATATATATATACTCCTATATAATACAAAGCCGTTATCGAAAAGAATATAATTAAAAGCGCAAAGTGCTCGTACCTATTTCTTCAATAATGTCAAATTATTTTTATTTAGATCCGTTTATATTATATTCCGTGCTGTAACTCCGGAGTCCAAGGTTAGATCATCATTATGTTTGGGACTAACTTCAGAAGTTGAGAACAAACCCTTTCATATAAAAAAGAATCACAAAATCGGTTCAAAAACGACGGCGACGGTGAACACAGGTACATAAAAATAAAGGAAAAAACATGCCGACGAACATTTAGAATCTACTTACTAATTTTTTAAGTCTGTAAAAAGAATTAACTTTCAGAGTTTCCAAAATAGATATATAGGTTAGGTATCACCATTGTATGTAATAAGTTAGTAAAGTTAGTAAACTAAAAAACTCTTCTTTTCATTCAAGCCATCGTTCTCTTCATTCATAGTTAGTCAGCTTCGTTGCTCCCTTCCAAACGTTGTCGTACAAACACAAACAAAATGACAAAGTACGGAACTCTATAAAGTTGGCAATAGAAAAAAAAACACAGTCATACTTTTCTTTTTATAATTTTATAAAATTATAAAACATAAATAAGTTTGTTTATAAAATAAACATCTAAGCTACAGATTTAAATTTGCCGCTACGTTCTGGCAGCTGCAAAGTTTATCAAAGTTTAAAATTGCCGCCATCTAGACACTTATGACAGAAAGAGATGGACAACCAAAAACAGGTTACCAAAACATTTTTACAGATTAAGTTCTTAATTTTTTTTAATAATAATATTCAGGAGTCAGGAGCTGTTATAATTTTTTATTTGACAATATATAAGACAATGTTTTAGTCAAGATAAAAATTTTAGAATATCTTTGAAGTAAATTCATTATAATCTCTACTTAATAGTTATATTCTTTAATAGTATATTGTATTTTATGGTTTCAATGAAGAATATTTGTATTTGTAAAGAACTAATATAATTGTTATAAAGTACTCAAATAGATTTACTTTAGAACCAAAAACAATACGTTTGTTAAATGAACTGAATACTATATTTTTATATATTAGTAATGTTTTGATTTTGTATGTTATCTACAATAAACTTATTAAAAAACGCTTATATCTGAAAAGTTGCATTAAATATTTATTACAATATTTACTATACAAAGTAATATAACCTAATAAACGCATAATTTTCGTTTATTTTGAATGTTATAAAATAAAAAGGTTTTAAAGTTCTGGAATTTATCATTTGTTGGTTCACTATGTTGGCCACCCTGACGCCATTTTACGCGCACATGCGCAGAACGACAGGTGGTCGGCGGCTCGACCCAGCTATCCCGACCGAACATCGACTTCTCATCCTCATCATCAGCCGCTTTCGTGTTCAAGCAAGAACGATGTGCAGTGCTTTGTGTTGAAGTGGTCGTGGTGACATGGCGTCCGCGTTTTAAATGCTGTTTAAAGTGTTAATACTGTTTAAATTTGTTTATTTACAATGAGTGTAAAATATGATCGTGTTTGTAGACTGTGCTTGTCATCTCGAAGCGTATTACTGCCGATATTTCCTACCACCAGTTCGGATGACTCGGAACCTCCTGTCCTCGCATCAAAAATAAGGGACTGCGTATCCGTAGAGGTATGTAATGCATTATATAAACGACAGAATGCAGTTTTGAGTGAAAGTAGACCCTCGGGTGTACGTGAGAACTCGTCATCCGCCCCGGTTCGAGTAATGACAGGCAGCGCTGTTAGGTGGAGATGTCGTAAGATCGTCCACCATTTTGTAACGTTCTACAGCTATCGGTCGACTCGTGGCCGCGTCGCGTCGCATTCCGTGCAGCCGGCGAGGAATGGCACGCATGATGAGGGTCGGGTTTGGCATTATTCCCGGGGGTCTGGCCGGGAGGGGGTCTGCGGATCGCTAGATAGCCGTCGTGGGGCATCGGGCGTATTGATTTATCGGACGAGGCCACGGTGCAGCTCGTCCCTCGGACGGGTGGAGCGTCGGTGTCGGCGTGAGTGCGCGTCTGTGTGCGTGCCTATATCGAGCGGTAACCCTCGAGGGGCTCGCTGGTTGCCACTCGACTCGCTTCTACTTATTCGGTCGAGGAGTAGCCGCTAGCCGCCGCTCGCATATACCTACGCCTACCTACTTAGTTTCTCCTCGCGTCGCATGTATACATGAGGTGGCGGGACTGGCGAGGCGCGGTTTCGCCTCGTTCGTTCTGATGAAATGCGCGCGTCTTTCGGCCTTCGTAATATGATTGCGTATGATTATTTTTTTCAGATAAGCGAAAATGACGACCTGCCTACCAATGTCTGCAGGAAATGTATGGACAATGTCAATAACTGGCACATATTCAAGTCTGTTTGTGAAAGGACACAAAACAAGCTACAGTCTCTGATTAATAAAGATGACAGCCTACTAGAAGAGGTGGGTTGATATTTCTGGAATGTTATTTGAATTTTGGCTGTCATTTGATATGTTGTTTACATTTGTGATATTATGTTTTTTCAGGTCAAAGTGAAGAATGAGCCTTTGTCTGATGAAGCTTATGATGATGGAGTGGTTATTGATGGTTCATACCCTGATAGTGAGGTATGTGTGAGTCAGTTACATATTGATAAGTGAATTGTTGTGATAATGAAACTTGTTTATGGGCTGTTAATCAGTAGCAGTTTAACTTGGCTGTTCACAGTTAATTTGTCTTTTGATGTCAAGGATAGTAAAAACAACTCTTGCCAAGTCATCACTTAATTGGAAGATAATATGAATAATTTGTTTAGATTTTGGTTTTCTATATAATCTCTTATTATTGAGTAGGTAATTGATGAACTTTAGCAGAAAAGTAGATTAAAGTTTTTTATCATAACTTACATAATACTAGTTTCTGGTAGTAATTTTAATAAGTAGCAGTTACCTATTGAAGGCATTAAGTGTGAAAACATTTATATTTTTAACTGTTACATTTCAGAATGGCTGCACATCCAGCAAACTACTGCCTGAAGGTCCCCCAATCTTGGCATCACTGGGGCTCACACCGAGAAGTGATAAGGTAAGAGATTAAATGCTCAACATTTCTTATCTCTCAATAAAACAAACAGTACTGCTATTGCAAAGAAGTACAATATTGAGGGTTATTTACTATGACATTTTAAATCTTTAATTGTATTTATAAGATATTGTTATTAAGTTAACTCTCAAATACTCTCAATATAGTTAAACAGTTCTGTGAAGGACGGTAGTGTGGAGAATAGTTCAATTGGAATTAATTTCATCCACAGACATATGTAGATCCACGTATGGACTGGCAGCGTGTACATGCTATAATGGACATGGTTCAGGACGATGATGTCATTGACGCACTCCAGTCCACAGAAGAATCTGATGTCTTGCACGACTCAGACCATGACTCGAATTCAGACGCAGAATTAAATGATTATATTGCTGATGATTTTGTTGATTCTAACCGTGGATATATGCTCAAGAACGGGCAATGTATATCAAAGTATCCCAAACTATCGCCAGCCAAGATTTATGTGAAAGTAAAAGAGGTACTAAAGTTGAGAAAACAGAATTCCAATGTATTCAAACACTGTCCGTTTCCAAAAAATGCTTGGCAGTTATTTTTTACTGATGATTTGCTTGAACTCATTGTTTTTTCTACTAATAATAAAATTAATACAATCCAGAAACGATATGAAGACTGTACAACTTTGAATGAAATCAGAACACTAATTGGTATACTTTACTTACACGGTATTATGAGGCCAACTCATCAAAAATTAAGTGACCTTTGGCACTATAAATGTGGAATTGCATGTGTTCAAAATGCCATGAAACTTGACAGGGCCCTGTTTCTGCTTCAACATCTTAGTTTTGACAATGAGATTGACTATGGCTTGATGCAACATGATGTTATGAGAAGAATACGTAAAGTGTTTGAGATATTTGCTTTGAATTGTAGAACAGCTTTTGAAATAAAGAATATTGCGGTAGTTGATGAGGTAATAATACCAGTGTATGGGCCTTGTGCATTTCGCTACAACATAGAGAGAAAGCCTTTCAAAAGGGGTATAAAAATGGTGATGACTGTAGACCCTTCAATTTTTTATGTTAGCAATATAGATGTTATTACAGACCCATACTTTGGACCCGATGAGATAGTCAGAAAATCAGTTCAACATTTAGCCGGAACTGGAAGGTCTATTATCTTAGATAGTTGGTACACGTCTATAAAATTAATGAAAATGTTAAAAAATGAGTACCAATTGTACAGTATAGCGGCTCTTAATCCAAAAGATGAGATGATTCCGCCATTATTTCTCAACAAGTATAGAGAAAACCAACAGTTTTTGAATGGATTTCTTGACACCGATATCGCATTGGCTTCATATGTGAATACTAATGCACAGTGTGTCAACATTTTGACTAATGAACCCAGGTTTTATAAGAGAAATCACTGTAATAACACTAGTATTGTTTCCGTATACAAGAAGAATCATTCAGCTGTACAATGTTTAGATGTGCTGATGCATTATTATACTACAATGCAATACACAAATGATTGGACACACTCTTTGTTCTTCACCATGCTGAACATTGCTTCAGTGAATGCCCAAGTTATATGGAGTTCTTATAATTCTGAAAAAGTAATTCAGCGTCGTCACTTTATCAAGGATCTGGCTCTTAGCCTTTTGGACACTAACGAAGTGAAACCACTTTTGACAGAAATTAGTGTAAGGAAAATAGATTCTAAGGAGCCACAGCAGATTATTATTAAGAACAGGACGCGTTGTAGGATTTGTTTGAAAGCAACTAAACGTGATAGAAAAACAAGACACTATTGTGTTAAGTGTTCCATACCTGTGTGCAAAGAACACACTGTTACAATTTGTTCCATGTGTGTGTCATAATGAAATTGTTCAAGTTAAACAAAATATAAGAGCACATTTATACCTCTTACATGTTACATCAGTTTTGTGATTATATTAATTGTTATCTCTTGAGAGTTTACCGGATGCTTTTTTTTGTTATAATGAAAATTTTACACATTGAGTACTTACAAAAGTCCAGGTACATGTTTCAGAAAATGTATCTACTGTTCTAGGCTTGTCATTAATTTGACTTTTGATAAGATAATATCCAAAAAATGTGTAATATAGTTTTTACTGTTTGAAATGCATAAAATAAGGTTGATCCATTTGTGTAATACCTTAGACCATGCATACTTGATTTTAAAGGTAAAAATTATACTTACTATTTAGATTAAGTTAAAAAATGAAGAATTAAATATAATAATAATTATTTTTAATTTAGTGATTATTTGATTGTTTATTGCTTTTTACTTTATACAATTGTTTTGTAAATTACTTTTTATTGTTTCTTCTTTCTATTTGTTAAAATGTGTCAGAATGACTTATCTTTCACCGAAGTTCTTGGCTAGAATCTTTTAACTCTCTACCATTTAGAGAAAAAGTAAACTTTTAACAGTCTAAACCGTGTAGTTAATAAAAGTTAGTTTTTACTTGTATTTCACTCCTTATTAAGGTTATAGCTGTTTGAGTAATAATGTTTAGAAATTTTAAGTAAGTATGTTAAAAGTTAATGGCAATACGAAAATAAAGTTCTCTTCAAGTACTAAAATTAGTTGGTTTAAATTTAATGTTGTTTTCACATATATACTATGATGATTTACTATTATGAGTGCTACAAAGTTATATTAAATTGGTAATCTAATAAGAATATTTCTTTTATCTTATAAAGATGTAATTTAATATGGGAGAAAAAAGATGAGGTTAAAATCTCATGAAAGTGCACATACGTAAGGTACACTGAAAGTTTTGCGTAGCTCATAAGTAAAACAATTTTATGTGTAAAGTAATAATATTATATTTACGGGTTTTTAAAGTATATATGTATATATTATAAAGTATATATTACATTCAAAATACTTCATTAGTCAGGCGTCAGTAGCCGCAGTTGAGGTAACCGAATATAATAACGTCATACTGTTAAAATTATGCATGGTCTTTTATTATCAATATTTAAAATTTTTGATGAAATGCTGTATGTTCGTTTTTTTTTCAGGGGGCAGACAGCGACAAAGATGATGATGATGAAGATGACGATGAAGAAGTACCTGAATCACAACCATTTCAGGCTGCAGGCATCCCCAATATGCCAGAAGTTTCTATAACTGTTATGCGACCAACAGGAGAAACTTTGCATTCCCGTCAAGGTATACAGCAACTTGCTTCGAAAGATTGTCTTGTCTGCGGTCGATCCTATCAATACTCTCATAATGCAAGACGTCATGAACTCACCTCCCACAGCTTTGATAGGTATACAAATAAAACAACGCACAAAAAATCTTTATCTCACCTACAACCAAAATTAAGGCCTAACCCTTTTAATCCCAAAGCGCGACTCATGCCTAACCCTATTAGCCATAAAATGCATCTTATTCCAAAGGGAATTCAGGCAAAAATCGTACCTCAGAAAAATATAGCTTCACCTAAACCAATACCCATTAGGACTATAAAACCGCTACAAAATAATTTGCCATATCCATTACGTATCAAAGCATTAAAAGATTTACAAATTAAAAAGAAGGAACCCCAAATTTTAAAAACCCTTTTGACATCCAAGCCTGAACTTTTAATTACGGAACCAGAAATAATCAATTCAGGTCCAGGGAGTCCTGAAACATTAATATCAGAACCGGAAATAGCGTCATTTCAAGTAGAGGCTATTTTATCTGAACCGGACAGCTATGTGAATCAACATGAAGACGATGAAGGCGACGGAGAATCACATCAGTATAAAAACAATAATCATGGTCAGAGCTATGATACTGTTGATATGGACTCTGAAAATGAAATTGAAATTGCTAGGCAACATGAAAATGATCTTAAGGACGGGCAAAAGGAAAATGAAGGAGAAGAAGATAATCAAAATGAAAATCAAAATACGGAAACGCTTGAAGCTAATAATGAAAAAGAATGCAATGAAGATGGCGAAAATTATACAGATGAGGGTATAGATAAAACTGGAACAAACACAGGCGATGACGAAACCAAAGATGGAGAGGAGAAAGATCAAAATAATCAAGATGAACATTATGAGGATCATGATGATGATGATGATGACGACGATGATGAAGTGTCACCAGCAAGTTTGGCTCCTGTTGTGGAGATAAATGAAGATATGCAGTCCAATTTCTTCAAGGGCGATTTAAATGACGATGAAAACATAGATTCGGCTGATGCCAATGACTCAGTAGAGAGCAAGACTCCTAAAAAGGAATTGGACCCAGATAAGATTTATGTTACGAAAGGTCAACGAGACTTCATTGTGAAGTATCGTGATATCATTGAACAAATTAATACAAAAAGATGCCTATGTTGTAATAGAGAACATCCACGCAGAAAGGCTGTTATTCAGCATTTACAAAAGAATGGCCATAAAGTGCCTAAGCATACGTGCTACAATTGTGTAGTGACATTCGGTCATATTGGAGCCTTGCTCAGTCACATGAGGTCCGACACTTGCACTGATCTTTGGAAAGTAATTTATAATGAAAATGGCATTACAGATGATCTCGTTTTAGAAGATGAACCAAAGAATCCTAAAGTTCAGTACAAGGACATTTTTAATGCTCGATCATATGCATGTAAACTTTGTCCAGCAAAATTCCAGCTGAAGCAATTTATAATGAAACATGTCTTAGATGTCCATGAAGATGGTCCATCAAGAGTTCATTTGGCTTGTGTTCACTGTAGATCGAGGTTTAAAGACAAGAGCCTGTGGAAAAAACATATCCGAAACGGCGAATGCACAGTTTATATTGCATGTGAACTTTGTACTGAGAAATTTGTTAATATGCAAGATTTTAATGATCACGCCTTGGCTATCCATGCTGGGAACGTAGATTTGACCGACAGTCAGAGCAAATGTGTGGATGGTCGACCGACCGATTGTCCTATATGTGGTAAGAAGAATACAAGTTATCCATATTTGGTGAAGCATTTGAAGATTATTCACAATGAAGAGAGGCCTCATTACTGCCAGCACTGTGACTCTAAATTCGAGCTAGCTGCCGATCTCAACAAACACATTTACATGTCACACTCTGATGGAAGTCTAGGCGTGCAGATCAAAATCGAGCCAGACATGTCGCTCGTTAAGGAAGAAGCGGAAGAATATCATTATTCGTGTACAGAATGCAATGCCATTTTCGAAACCGTGGATGCTTGGACAGACCATCAAGTGGCTGAGCATAATCAAATTGCTCATCACTGTGACCAATGCGAAAAGAAATTTTTGCGACCGTCCGAACTGGCAGAACATAAAAATACACATTTGCGCGTGAAATTTTATCCCTGCAACATTTGTACAAATTCTTACAGCACTCCTCAGAAACTTTCTGAACATGTTCAACAATCTCACCCTGGAGCTGGCGCACACAATTCTATGGAAGCTGAATTTTTCTGTGAAATATGTATTAGGTCATTTAAAAGTAGGCAAGCATATTCTAATCATATGCGTATTCATTCTAGAGTACCCACTACTAACAGGAAACCTGGAGATCCCAAAGGATTTTCACCACAAATTATTGGAAAACCAATTAGACACTTTTCCATGGTTCAGCCAAGTTTCTTGACATTTAAGCCAAACTGTAATGTTCCTAATGCTCCTTATTCATGTGATATTTGTGGAAAAGGTTTTATGCACAAGAAAAATATCTGGAAACACAAGAAGGTTTTGCATGCTGATTTAATAAATGATAGTGAAGAGAATACTATGCAAGCTTCTACTGAAGAAGATGACTACAATGTAGATGAAAATGGTTCAATTCCTTCGACGCCTCAATTCAACAGTTTTAACTTAGTACAACCACAAGTATATACTTGTGAATTATGCAACAAACAGTTTCCACTTAGAACTAGTTTGTGGAAGCATAAACGTGCTAAACATGGTATAATTAACGCTAGTTCCAGTGGGCCTTCTGAATCACAAAGTAAAAGTAGTGAATCATCCAGATCAAGCTGTACTATTTGTAAGATAAGTTTCTCTGACAAGAAGTCGTACTATCGCCATAGAAAAAATATCCATAAATCAACTATTCAGATGTGCAAGATTTGTGGAAAACCACTTAGTTCCACAGGTGAGCTTTACGAGCATTTAAAAGCTTCACATGCTCAAGAGTTGCTTGGTTATAATGCTAGTCAGAGTACTAGCAAATCAGAAGAAATGGTACAAGAGATGGATGCCGATTATGATCAGGACCAGGATTCCGTAGATCCTAATGCCGAATTCCAAGCACAATATCCATGCGATACTTGCGGAAAACAATTTGTTGGTCTTCTTGCATTGCAGAACCACCAATGCATTAATCAGATACAATCGCAACCACAAACTTTTGACTGTGAGATTTGTCATAAAAGCTATACATCCATTGCCGCGCTTAAGAGCCACCGCGGTTGGCATTTACGTTCACCTGATGGTAAAGCCGCTGCGAATAATTCCGGCCTTTGGATGCCTCAGCATAAAGTCACAAGCAAAGTTAGTAAGCATGAAGTAGTTGACCCCTCCCAACTTGCAAAGGTGCAACATACAACGTCCGCGAGCGTGGTTGCGAAGCGAAGATTGCCACCAGAAGTTGAAGTGACCGTTGTCAATCCGAACAAGAAGTTACGATCAGATGATTCGGTAGAAATGGATCAGCAAGGTAATTCATCTTCAGGGCTAGAAGACCGATACTGTAATATATGTGATAAAGAATTTACGAAACGAGCTGCATACCAACGTCATATGGAAGAGGTTCATATGCCGAACTCTGTGTTCTGTCCAGTTTGTGACAAAAGTTTCACTCGGAAGTCGACTTTGATAGTTCACATGAAAAAACATTACGACGGCGGAGAAGGCAGTTCTACAGGCACCGCTCAGATGGATGAAGACGGCCATGCGTGTGATGTTTGTGACGCCCAGTTCGATTCCGTTGAGGAGTTAAGTGCTCATCGTAACTTGCAACATGGAGAAGACGAGGAATCTGTTGACTCAGAGGACGAGGAAGTAGAGAGTGTACAGCAACCAGGCGAATTTACATGCAACCAGTGCGGCGATGGAGTCGCTACGCCCCGTGACTTAATCGCCCATCGAACCATGCATGCCACGCCGACGAAGTTCTTCTGTAACATATGCAAGGTGTACTTTGCTAGAGCTCTCGATCT
>DWQK01000882.1:0-17968 GCA_018231225.1 Noctuana stator
CTGCTATTGCATATAATTTTTCCAGTGGAATGGCCACACGTCCTTGCTCATAGTTGCTTATTTCATCACGTGTTGTATCCATTTTCTCAGCCAAATCCTTTTGAGTATACTCTCTTCCATTCTTTTATCTTTTTTCCTATTTGGTAGTAGATAGAACCTGTTTTTTCTTCAACACACTCATTAGCAGAGAGGCCAATTGCTTGTGAAACAATATCAACAGAAATTCCTGCTTTAACCATACCCTTTGCAATTTTTACCTTCTCTGCTTTTTTACTACTTTTCTCACCAACTCGGGTAAATTTTGTTAGCAAGTAAAACACCTTGCGCAACTCTTGATCATTAATCGTTTTATATTTTCTTACTAGATTTAATATTTCTTCTCCCTCATCTTCAAGACAGATTTTTTCATTTGATACAGGAATTAGGTCTACAATACCAATCGACAATATCTCTGCTATAGCATACAACTTTTCAATCGAAATTTTACGTGTTCCTTTTTCATATTGTAGTACTACTTGATACGTTACACTGACTTTCTTCGCTAAATCTTTTTGAGTATATCCTCGCTTTAACCTCCAGTTCCTTACTTTTTGTGCTATCTGATACCTTATTGAGATGTTTGCCATAAATATTATACATGTTAATACTACCAAACAAAGATATACAAAAACTTCTATGTTTGCATTTTAGTTGAATATTTCTTCACAATTATGTATAATTATTAATGCTTTTTAAGTGGATTTCCTATGGCTCTTTCGAAGTTTCTCGATCCCAAGAATGATATATCGTTCAAGCGCATCTTTGGTACTGAAAAAAATAAGGACATTCTTATTCACTTCCTTAATGATATCCTTGGCTTCACTGGCAAAAGTACAATACAGGATATAGAGTTTTTAAGTACTATTCAAGACCCTGATATTGCTTCTAAAAAACAAAGCATTGTTGATGTTCTTTGTAGAGATGAAAATGGGCTGCAAGTCATAGTTGAAATGCAGGTCGCTAAAACTAAGGGCTTTGAAAAACGTGCACAATACTATGCTGCTAAAGCTTACTCAAGACAGTCTGATAAAGGTGATCAATACCATGACCTTAAGGAAATTATCTTTATTGCTATAGCAGATTGTATACTGTTTCCTGATAAGTCTGAGTACAAATCAAAGCATACTATTCGCGATGAAGATACTAATGAACATGATCTAAAAGATTTTTACTTTATATTTATTGAGTTGCCTAAATTTCCAAAAACCAAAGAAGATCAGCTTTCAAGTATAGTTGAAAAATGGGTATACTTTTTCAGATATGCAGACGAAACTAGTGAAGAAGAGCTAGAGAGAATAATAGGAAGTGATCTAATAATTAAAAGAGCTTATGAAGAACTAAATAGGTTCAACTGGTCAGAAAAAGAATTTATAGCCTATGAACAAGAGATAAAGCGTATTCGTGATGAACAGGCTGTCCTTGCTAAAAAACTCGATGATGCTAAACATGAAGGTAGACAAGAAGGCATCCAAATCGGCCATCAAAAAGGTAGGGAAGAGGGAGAAAAACAAGCTAAAATAGCTGTGGCAAAAAACCTACTTAAAGCTGGTGTCTCTACTGATATCATATCACAAACTACAGGTTTTTCTCATTCTGAAATTTCACAACTCAAAGAAAAAACATAATATTCCTACTTATTCACTTCAACATTTATGAAAACCTTTCTTAAGTTAAACATACCCCATAATTAAGAGTCTAATGAACTGTCTAAAACAGCTATAAAGATAGCACACAGAATTATATAAATTACTATCATAACGTTACCCAAACTTCTACATCAAAGCTACGTGCTGTAAGCTCAATATGGAAAACACATCAAACATTTAGCATTTAATGTCTACTTCATCCATTTTAGTATTAGGATCATCAAACTTGCTACTGGTTTCCCTAATTATTTTGGCTACCTTCACTTTAAATTTTCCACTACTTGGCATATTATAGCTCCACCCCTTATATTATAACTTACCTATTGAGATTACCTCCAAGTTTGGTTACTCCTATCTCAGAAAGACAAGTTGATACTTCTGAATGGCTGTGAACTGAAGCATTACTTAAATAACTTTGAGGCTCTAAACTCATCTGCTGTTTTTTTGTACCATCAACTTCTAATGTACTATCTCTGTTGTGTAATATCTGCTCTATTGATTGATTTAGCAGACCCTTATTAAATTGAGCTATAAACTTTTCAAATTTCTTCGGACTTAATTTACCAGGGCACCCTGCTTCCCTACCAGGACATGCTTTCTCTAGATGTGAGTTTAAAATCCCTGAAATCTCATTAAATTTACCATCCATGACTTTTCTAGTAATTTCTTCTTGTACTTTTATAAAGTCAATATCTAATCGATGTATTGATATTTTGCTATCCCTTGCAGCTTGTTCTACTACTTTCCTAAATCCCTTTTTAATGTTCAATGCATAGCCCTGTGCTTCTAGTGGAGATATAGACTGGTCTACTGTAAAAATGTACTTCTGACCTGTAACCTTTCTAATTAATAAGTCAAGCAACATTATTGTACCATTTACATCTATTGGTGCATCAACTTGTGAGATTGAACTTGTAGTACTTAATGTTTCCTCAGGTAAAGCAGCTCTAAACCCACCTACAGAACTTTTCACCCAACTAAACAAATCATTTATCCATGAAGATGGTCTTGTGCTACTACTTGCTGCTATTTCAGGTTGACCACTTGAATCTATAGCAAGAAGATTACGTGATAAGTGACTACGATGATGATCATGATCTCCATGGTGATGACGGCGTTTACGTTGTGCAGGTTTTTCTCTTTCTTCCTTGAGTTTTCCCTCTAAGTATTCCACAATATTATTATATCCTTTATCTCTAGCAATATCTAGCGTTGTTTTACCAGCCTTGCACTTAGCATTAATGTTGGCCCCCTTACCTATTAGGTACTCCAACATACCTAAATGACCACTCCAAGAAGCCCAGTGCAGTGGTGTATGACCTTGCTCATCAGTATCATTAACACCTACTCCCTCTTTGCTAAGAAGAAATTCTATAATATTCTTGTAATCGCTTTCAGCAGCAATATGTATAGGATTTTTGCCATATTCATTCTCAGCATTAATATTGGCACCTCGATTAAAAAGATCTATAATTTTATTAAGACCACCACTTTTTACTGCGATCAACAATTTTTTATCTAAATCTAATTGTGTTTGTTTCAAATACTCTACAACATCACTAAGTTTTTGATAGGCAGCAATATCTAGCGGTGTTGCACCAGCCTTGCACTTAGCATTAATGTTGGCTCCCTTACTTATAAGGTATTTTACTACATCTAAATAACCAACAGCAAGGTGCAGAGGGGTATCATCATTGTTATCTTTAACATTAACATTAGCTCCCTTGCTTATCAGATCTATAGCCTTATTAAGATCACCACCTTTTGCTGCGATCAACAATTTTTTATCTAAGTCTAATTGCGTTTGCTTCAAATATTCTACAACATCACTAAGTTTTTGATAGGCAGCAATATCTAGCGGTGTTTTACCAGCCTTGCACTTAGCATTAATATTGGCTCCCTTACTTATAAGGTACTTTACTACATCCAAATAACCAGTAGCAAGGTGCAGAGGGGTATCATCATTGTTATCTTTAACATTAACATCGACTTTCTCTTCATCTATAAAATATTTTACTATATCTAATTTACCGTTGGAAGCAGCACAGTGCAGGGGAACTCTGCCACTATTATCTCTGATTTCTAAAATATTTTTCTCACCCATAGAACATTTAATTATATCTAAATGATTACCTAAAGAAGCATTACATGGAAGAGTGCTACCATTATTGTATTTAAATATTGAATTAGCGTATTCTTCTATCAAAAACTTTGCAACCTCTAAACGTCCTCTCCATGCAGCATAGTGCAGTGGTGTGTAACCTTGTTTATCAGTATCATTAATACTTACTCCCTTGCTAAGAAAAAACTCTATGATATCTTTACTATTATTCTCAGCAGCAACATGTATAGACTTTTTACCATAAGGGCCTTTATCTGCAGCATTAATATCAGCGCCTTTCTTTACCAAAAACTCTGCAACTTCTAAATGACCTTTGTATGCAGCCCAATGTAGTGGTGTCCAGCTGTACTTATCTCTAGTATTAACATTAGCATTTCGACTAATAAGACTCTTCACTTTATTGAGATCGCCATTTTGTACTGCAGTCAGCAATTCTTTATCTAAATCTGACTGTACTTGTTCTATTATTTGTATTATATCTGTATAACCTTCTTGCACAGCCAAATCCAAAGGTGTTTTACCATCCTTGTCTTTAGCGTTAATATTAGCACCTTTATTGAGAAGAAGTTTGACTGTACTTGGTTTATTTCCTTGTATAGCTAAATGTAAAGGTGTTGAACCGTTATTATTTACATCATTAATGCCACTAGCATTTCTATCTAAAAGAAATTCAACTATTTCAAGCTTACTATCATACTGAGCAGCCACATGTAAAGGTGTATTACCATACACATCTTTAGCTTTAATATTAGCGTTCTTATCAAGAAGAAACTTAACTATGTCGAACTTGTTGCTAAAAACAGCAAAGTGTAAAAGTGTCCAATCATTACTACCTTTAGTATTCAATCCAGCACCTTGATTTGCAAGGCCTTCAACTTTATTGAGATCTCCATCTTGCACTGCAGTCAATAATTCTTTATCCAAATCTAACTGTGCTTTTTTCAAAAATTCTATTACATTTACGCGATTCTTTTGAGCAGCTAAGTCTAAAGGTGTTCTACCGTCGGCAGTTAAAGCATTAATATTAGCACCTCTCTCAACAAGATACTTAACTACATCTAATGAACCCAATTGAACAGCCCAATGAAGAGGCATCCAACTTTCATTATCTTTGGCATTAATATCAGCACCGTTATTTATGAGAAGTTTAACTATATTTAAATTATCCTTTTGAATTGCCCAGAACACAGAGACCCAACCCAGCCTACTTTGAGCATTAACATTAGCACCTCGTCTGATATTGTCTCTAACTTTACCAAGATCTTCTTTTTCTACAGCAATCAATAATTCTCTATCCAGATTTAATTGTGTTTGTTTTAAAATTTCCACTATATCTGTGTAACCCTTTTGCTCAACCAACTCTAAAGGTGTTTTATTGTCTTTATTTTTAGCCTTTAAACTAGCTCCCTTTTCGATAAGATATTTTGCTACGTTAAAGTGACCATTATTACAAGCATTATGTAGAGGAGTATTATCATTATTATCTTTAGCTTCTAAATTAGCACCTTGAGCAATAAGATCTTTTACTTTATCAAGATTACCATCCCTTGCATTAATTAATAACCCTTGATCCAACTCCGCCTTCTTCAAAATTTCTATCATATCTCCTTTAGTAGCTAAGTCTAAAGGTGTTTTATTATTCTCATCTTTAGCATTGACACTAGCGCCTCTATCAAGAAGAAGTTTTACTACGTTCAACCTTCCTGCTTCAACAGCAAGATGTAGAGGTTTTCTATTATGGTCGTCTTGAGACTCTATGTCAGCACCTTCATCAAGAAGAAATTGAGCTATATCCAGATTACCCTCTTGAGCAGCAAAATGTAAAGGCGTTCCCTGATACGTTATCTCATTATTAAATTTTGCACCGTTACTAACAAGAAGCTTGACCACACCCCATTTACCTGACTGAGCAGCATAAAGTATCGGTGTCCAATCACGCCCGTCTTGAACTTCGATACTTGCACCTCTGTCAAGAAGGAATTGAACCATATCCAAATTATTTCCTGATGCAGCAAAGTGTAAAAGTGTTTTACCTTCCTTATCTTGAGCATCAATATTAGCACCTCTATCAAGGAGTAGTTTTACTATACTACATTTACCTGACTGAGTAGCAAGAAATATTGGTGTGTAACCAAACTCGTCTTGAATTTCGGTATTAGCACCTCTGTCAAGAAGAAGTTTGGCCTTATCCCATTCACCAGCTCCAGAAGCAAGATGCAAAGATGTCCTACCAAGTTTACCTTGAGCATTTATGTCTCCACTGTTTGGAGCCTCTAAAGGTATAGAATTCTTTTGTGAATTAATAATAGAACTCACATTATTTAATTCATCAATACTATCTGAATTACGTATTTTATCTATTTCGTTACTTAATAATATTTCTTTGTCAGCAAATTTTATAGATAATGTTTCCATTTTAAGTTCTTTATAAAAATCTTTAAAATGTATAATACACAACTCACTTGCTTCTATATCAGCATTAAAGGCATTGGTAACTATCAGATCATATTTATCATGAAGATAGGTATACTGCCCTGCTTTTTTAGATATGATTAGTTTATTCTTTTCTTCCACGTCTTGAGGTGTTACTACAATAATTTTCTCATCAGAAATAAAGAACGAAGACTTTAAACCTAAACTATCATCGATTTCCATCGGTGCATTATCAAAAATAATTTGTAATTTTTTATACCACTTATTTACAAGGGCATCTTTCAACCTAACTGTTATTACATCTTGCTGCAAGCCGGTAGCTGATATAGATAACTTAATTAATAAATCACTTTTGCCTTTAATAACTGTTGGTATCGGTTTTATACTCAAATCCCTATTTATCTGCTGCACCAACTGATGTAGGTCTAATGTACTTCTTAAACTTTTCTTTCCATTGACATCATCATTAATCACTACTTCTTGAATAGGGAAGTTTTCAATATCAAGTGTTTCATAACCTGAAGTAATTGCACATACATCGTTTCCGCTTAGAACAATATTTCTTCTCTCACTTGCATTGAGTTCATTACATACATCTCTCCTCATAGAATCCGCAGCATTGCTTCTCCCTCTATTATTTAAATAACTATCTAAATATAACTTATTTTTTGACTGATTTAAAAAGGTATGCCTTTCAACATCTTCCACTATAGCAGATATTCTACTTGCTATTTGCTGACTATTTTCTTCAGTTAATATTAACTGATAGTCCACTGCAGTTTGATTATAACCATTTAATTCTCGTATGCTACGTCTCTTGCGAGTAGATCCACAATTTTCAATTTTCCACTTAAATTGACCACCCTCTTCATTTGAAGGCCAGGTAAACACATACCGCCTGTTATTGTCAACTTGGAAAGTAGAAGCACTATTAGGTGAATATAAGTACCTTCCATACTCAACATTCTTGAGATACACATTATCACCATTAGGCTCAACCTTCCACTTAAATTTATCACTATTGCTATTTGAAGGCCAGGTAAACGCATACCGCCTACCCCTGTCACAATCGTTTAAGTGGTATGTACAATCATCATTAGGCGAATACAAATACCTTCCATACTCAACATTCTTTAAATACACATTATCGCCATTGAGCTCAACCTTCCACTTAAATTGATCACTATTTCCATTTGAAGGCCAAGTGAACACATACCGCCTATCCCTGTCACACTTGTTTAAGTGGTACATGCAATCATTATTAGGTGAGTACAAGTACCTTCCATACTCAACATTTTTAATACATATCTCTGAAGAAAATACTGCATTTCTCACTGATTCTGGTAATTTGTTTTTTAGCTTTTCAAGATCAGATTTCTCTTCTGAATTGACGCTAGGCGTTGTCATGGTCTCTCTAATAGAGTAAGCTAATTTGAACATTGCACCATCATTCTTTGGTATTTTGTCAAACGCAGCTATATAACCTGGAATAAACTGACCAATATAATGGTGACTGCGTATAAACCTTAATATTCCTTCTATACCTACACCCGCGTATGTGTCATTTACAGCTTCCTTAATTGCTTCATTAAACAACCTTTCATCGAAATTATAAACCTTATCTATGAGTTCAATAGTCGAAGCACTACGACTATGCAGTATACCCTCCTTTAGCACCTTTTTGGCTGCACTTTTTATTGAATCTCTTAAACTACTTATACAAGACTCTACCAATCTTTTTGCATTAGATGGAATATTTGCTTGGTTAACAACTTCCTTCTTTAAAAATCCAACCTGTTTTATCATTTTAGATGCGTCATTACTTTTAGTCTTGATCCTGTTACAAAGAAGTTCAATTACACCTGAGTCATTATTGTAAGCAGCTAAGTACAGAGGTGTTCTACCATCGTTGTTTTTAGCCTCGATATCAGCACCTCTATCAAGAAGAAGATTAATTATATTTTGCTTGGCTTCTTCAACAGCCAAATGCAGGGGTGTCTGACCCTCCTTACTTCTAATTTCAATGTTAGCACCTTTATCTACAAGAAAACTAACCATATCAAAGTTGCTGTAATGAACAGCATAGTGTAAAAGTGCCCAATTATCATCGTTGCAACTAGTTAAGGCATTAATGTCACCTTTCTTCTCTAAAAATGATTTAAATACACTTTTGCTTAATTTCACATTACCGTTGTAAACAGCATAATTCAAAGCTGTCCAGTTCTGTGAACACTGATTTTTATGTTCAACATCAGCAGTACTTTTTTTAGCAGCTTTATCAAGAAGAACTTTAACTTCATCCTCTTTACCTTCATAAACTGCTGTGCTTACCAATGGTTTTAATACCCCCAATCCTGAAGTTATCATCCGCTTATTGCACTGATCTATTATGTCTGAATCATAACCATTCAGCAAAAGATCATTTTCTAACTTTTCAAGCAATGTTAAAATCTGATTACTACTTGGCGTTTTATTTTTTAATTCCTCAATTTGTTCTAAATTACAGGAACTTTCTGTAAAGCTAACCCGGTCTTGCAGTGAAGGAAAACCAAGACATTGATGTGCTGGGTCTCTATTTTCTCTTTCAAAATCGTCAACTGATATTAAACATTTAAAGTCATTTTCTACTTTAGGAGTATATTTACTTCTATTTTGGTAATTTTCTGAAGCTTTATCAATTAAAGCTTGTATTTTTCTTACCTCAGATAAACTAAACCTATCTAATCTACGGAGCGTTATTGGTTCTAAACCTAGATCAAACTCCAACGTAGAAATTCTATAAGATTCAGAATTATTCCAATTGTTCATGTTGATCGTATGATTAGACTTCTTATCACGAAATATCAGATCTGTACCACTACTAGAAACTTCAACCTGATCCGGAGTAATATTTTTTAGTACCATTACTCCTATTCGTTCCTCATCTTGTCCTACAGAAATAGAGATATTTTTTTCTAATTTTTGATTGTGCTGAATGATACTATTAGAATCACTAAAGTCTTCAATATATTCTTTTACAATTCTTTCATAATCACCTCTAAGTTTATCCTTATACTCCACTACATTATCAACATTTTCTAATAAGCCAGAAGATAGGAAAAGGTCATTATTATTCCATAAAGAATAAGAAATATTTTTCCATTTATTTCGGTTAGTATAAAACCCTTCTATTCTAATAATAAAAGGAATTTCACTTTCTCTTATTAATAAGAGGTCATCTTTATCTTTATATTTTTCAATATCTTCAAGACGGGAATCTATCACTACATGATCATCTTGAAAATCTTTAGGTAACACAAACATGTTTTGAGCTTGTGTAGAGTGGAAAAAAGGAACTAATTTACCCTTTCCCGAAGAAGAGGGAGAACAAAACATTGATTGTATATTGGGGATAAAAGTTTCTCCTTTTTTGTTCATAACTATAAGATGCCTATAATTAGGATCTTGAAAGTAATTTTTCACTCGAATGTTACTATTATTGTATTTTAAATACAGATCACATTGCTGGATTGAAAAATCTTTCTCAACTGCCGACATAAATAGTGTATCTAGTTTTTTATCACTTGAGTTATTATCAATTTTAACTTCTCTACTATTTATATCATTGCTAATAAAATACACATCACTTCCTCCTCCTCCCCTAGCAAACATAGTTCCTTGATCGAAGTTTATTACATCATCTTCCAGAGAACCAAAAACCATATGTGGAACTGCACTATTACCATGATTCTGTACTCTATCTCTGATAACACTAAAGACTTTGTAATCCTTGTTATTGTTTAGAATTTTCTTATAATGACTTGCAACATCGTCAAAATTATCTAAGGAATGTTCTGAATGTAATTCAAATGAAGTAATTTTTATAGTTGATGAGTCTGATCTTTCAATCTTAGGAACAATATTACTACCATTTTTGTCTATTAGTGCAAAGTGAGGTTTATTACTGCTTTGCTCGACATAATTTTTTACATCAAGAGTAATTTGATTGTTTTTACCAAAATTTATTTTTAAAGATAAAGTATTACTATTTGTAGAGTAAGTTATTTGATCACAATCATCTAATAAATCAATTTCCGGAAAAATTACAGTTCCTGTTCCATCTACATCAATTTCTGAATATAAACCCTTACCTTTGTAGTCTGCAGCTTTTACGTAAAAAGTATAGTTGCTCTTTCCACCCTTAACTGTAGTATACGGCGAAATAATTACTTTTTTACAATTTTCAACTACATCTTTCTCATTTTTATTAGAACCACCACTACTATCTATGATAACGTCACGATCATCGATTCCTGTAAAGTGTTCAGAGTAACCCATGCACGAAATCTCATCCACCTTGTTCTTTCTTCCAACATAGTAGTAATTAAAGATGCCATTATTATCAATTTGATCATTGATTAGCCAACGACCATTTACTCTTGCCTTTAATGACCCAGAGGCACTAGGCTTAAAACGATAGTTAACATTCACTCCTATAACTGTATCTTTCAATTGGCTCAAATCAAGTATATTAACAGAGTTACTTTCACCAATAATTTTACCTGAGAAGTCAACGTTATTTACAACAAACCTATTTACTACCTTATTACTACCACCAGTTATGTTTGCTGTACCTGAGCCAATTAGAAAATTATTGTTCCACTCGTTACTTCCAACGACGGTACCTCTGTCCACATTGCTTAAATCATAAATAATTGTTTTGTCCTTTTGCATCATATTTACTCTCTTATCATGGCTAATAACCATTGCATTATCACAACAGTACTTAGCCGATGGAACTGAGCTTTTAATACCCTTTTCATAATCTTGACTAGTACTGTGTGGCAAACAAATCATGCTAGCACCTTCAATATAATCAGGTATAACACGCGAAAGATCTTGTGTATTGGCATTTTTCCTATTCATCATAATCGTTGCATAATCTGGACGAAGAGTATTACCGTTTATTTTTCCAAGACCAATACCATAAGCAACAACATTACTAGGGTCATTATTTAAAGCTTTCCAAGCTCCTTTAGCTAGACTATTAACCATTTCCTTTCTTGCTGCAAGATGTTGTACATCTTGTGGTACAGGTTGAAAAACAAATGTATGCCAAAAAATACGCCAATTTTCATCATGGGTTGTATCATACTTTTTCTCGTACTCCACGATATTGCTAACACCACTATAAATTCCATAACCTACCATGAGCCCAAACCCAACTGCAATACCAACTACCGGCATACTTGCTGCTGTAAGAGCAACACCAGAAACAAATGACACACCAGAAAAAGATATAGATGCTATATTATCTCTTATTTCCTTTTCTCCACATGGATTATCACTATCCTCTCTTTTTTTACAATCAACAAGATTACTTGCTGACATACCTATATCAACAATATCAAAAACACCAGCTATAGCTCCTGCCGTACCTTTTGCTATTGTACTTCCAAACTTTACACCTGCAATCCGAATAGCAAATTTTGTCTGTTTACCCAGAGTGCCTGATACAATTTTTCCTGCAACCTTTTCAGCTGATGCTACAACTTTTGGAGTAATTTTAACCATTACATTCTCAATTGGTTGAGACGCAAAAGACCATCCTATTCCGCCTAGATTTAATCCACAATCTGTGGCTGTCCCTTCCTTGCAAGATACGATAGCACCATGGATCCCTCTTATTAATTGTATCCCACCAGCAGCATTCATTAACCTGCCTTTTAATTTTGAGCCTTTTGTTGCACTGCTAGCTTGCTGTGAGATATCTCCATGCAAATTCTTAACACGTTCATTCTGAATATAACGTTCATATCCTTGATCTTCAGTTACCTTATCAAGTAAGTACTTATGATCCCCTTCAATACTTTTGTCCCCAACAAACTCTATTAACTGAGCATTTTTCGCTTCATCTTGACTACTTTTAACATAAGTTAGAAATTTTTCGCTATCAATTATAATTTTGTCTGCATTATTTTCATCCACTTTGCCTTTACTAAACTTTTCTACATCACCCTTTGAAAATAAACAAGGATTAATACTTCTTCTACTTCTACCTCCTCCTACGCAACTATTTAGGTCGAATTTTGGTTGTTGTGTCCCAGCAAGTACAGCCTCTAAGTTAGCTATACGTTGTGGATCTATACTTAATGTGTTTGAAATACCTTCTCTCATACGTATAAAATGATTTTCTCTTCTTTGAATTCGCAAATGGTTACGTATTTCATCAGGAATATTACTTAATCTATTTCCTTGCAACACAGTATTAATATCTCTAGCGTTTTCTAACGCCCATAAGCCGCAATTATAACCATCTCTTTGTTGAATAACAGAAACATCATTAACGGTAATTTGAGCCTGTTGTAAAACTTGACGAATATTATCTGGAACATTATTACCCAACGAGTCTACATAGTATCCATTATACTGCCCATTTTGATGGGAGACGACCAACGTAACCCAGTGATTATTATCTAAATTAACAATTAAAGTTAATGGCCTTCTTTCACCTCTTGTTGTTACGCTATTCTGAAACTGTTGCAATTGATTAACTATATGTTCTGGTGATCCCACTATTTCAAACAATGTGTCAGCTCCATCAATTCCATAATCGTATTTTATTCTTGCAATATCAGCTATATCATGTTGTTGAAGCCAATAATGATAATCTTTTTCTGCTGTTGCAGATTCTAATGTACGTAAATTCTCCTCTTGTATACCAATATTTTTGAGTCTCTGAGTTACCTCTTGTATTTCTTCTAAATGTTTTCTCTTAGCTATGTCAATAGAACTATGAACTACTATAGCAGAAACAAACTCATCACTCGTTAATATTAAAGAATTTTTATCTTTAGCCTTCATATTAACAACCACACCCATGAAAAACATTTTATCACTATCTGTAATTGCTTTCAGTGCCGCCCCTTTAGCATATCTAACATTTTGTTCTTTTGTTAATTTATCAACTTCTTTTTTCATTCCTTCTTCATCTAAGTTTTTATCTATAAGCTTAAATTCTAGCGCTATAGGAGTGTATTCTTTAGTACCCTGAGGTGAAGGACCAATACCTTGAATTACCATATCTACACGACCACCTGCTCCTACTTGAAATTCAGGTATAATTACAGTCTTTGCAGAATCTTGTTGTTTTGTAGAAGTCTCTTTTAGCTTCAAATCACTGTAACTACTAAGTAAACCATTAAGAACAGCTTGTAACCTTGCTTCATTAGTAATCAAATCTTTAATAGGGTAAATCGTATCTGCTACTTCAGTAAGCAACACTTTATACGCTTGCAATGAACCCTCACCGTCAGAAGCATGTTGAGAAGTGATTGCTTGATCAAGTTTTGCCCTTAATTCATCAGCATGAGGTATCTCAAGAAAACTACCTCTAAATTGCTGAACGGTGCCACTTGGACTATAGTTACTTATTTGCTTTATCTCAAAAAGTTCTTCAAAATTTGACCCTGTCTCATGTTTTTTGAGACTCATTTTAATTTCTATGACATTACCTACTATTCCTATTCCAGGTATGTCCAGCACTGGAATTTTTTTATTAGCATAGAATTCTTTTGTATTGGACTCTCGTATATGAAAAATAAATGCTGTTTTCTCTTGCCCTTCATTACCTTGAACAAATATTAATGTCATAACCGGGCTTTTAGATAAAGTGTATTCTGTTCCCCGAGACCATTCGAGCGGGTACTCATCATATGAGTATATATATTTTTTTACGTTACCCCGATCTTGACCAATCTTGTTGATTAAAATTGATTGACCTAACATATCTCTACTGAAATAGTAATGATCTTTTGTTTCTTTATTTGCTGGAAAAGTATGGTATTCACTTGATAACAAACCTGCTATCTCCTGCTTAAAATCTTCTTCAGAAATTTGTTGATTATTCCATCTTTGAGCTAATTTTACAAATTCCTCCATCAAAGGAGCTGGTGGTTGTTTAATAGGTTGTACTTCAGTTTTAAACGGTTCCGCGTCATCTAAATTTAACCCAACAGCAATGGCATTATCTGCATTGGTTAAAATCCTCATCTTATTTGGTCTAAAACCTTTTATATAATCTTTAGCTTGCTCAAGTGCATCACTTGGATCAACTTGTCCTTCAGTTCCAGCCTTGAGTTCAATAAGAATTGGAACTGAATCAACAGCACGATTAGGCCCACGAACAAGCAAAACAATATCAGCGTAACCCCCTCCAGCAAATTGTTCCAAATAGAGTTTGGTATTATCACGATATCGAAAATTATCGAATATTCCTGCTACAAAACCATGTTGATCAGCTTCACGAGCCTTAATGCCATAAACATTAGCTTGTAAGTCTAAATTGGTATGAATTTTTTTAATATAATTTAGAATGGCTTTAAGATTTTCCTGAACTTGATCTATTTCTGCATCTGGGTTAGCAAGCTTTTCAATATAACTTTCTAAATAAACAGACTTACCCAACCTTTTTGTCACTTCCTGAAACTTCACTATAGGCTCGATGGGTTGATCTACAATCTTCTTTTTACTTTCTACCTTAATGTTTATTTTTTCATCTTCTCCATCACTCTTTAAGGTATATCCTTTTGCTGACGTGATTCTTGATAACTCCTTCCTGGCATCATCACTAAGATCTTTACCTTGCTTACCTAGAAACTGCTTGACTTCATCGAAAACCTTGCCTTTCAATTGGTCACGACTAACCTCGATTGTTTTAACATTACCATATACATTCTTAGCTTTATACTCTAGCACACCATCCCTTTTCAGATATAAGTATAACTTCTTTGATTTAACATCTTTGTCTGATTTAGGCTTGCTTTTTACTAACTCATACTTATCTTTTAAAATTTTTATTACATCAATTTGAAGCTTATGCGCATCTGATTTAGTATAATCTCTACCCATCACATTCTTCCACTCACCTGTGGTGAATTCGAAATTCTTAGTATTTGTTTGTTTAGAATGTTGAGCTTCTATATCTTCAGTGAAAATAAAAACATGTATTTTGGATTCTGTTTCTGCTACAACTTTTAAAGTTCTCGCCCCCTCAAAACGAAAGTGCAATTTCTTTATGCCTAACTTGTCATTAAGTTTAGTATCTAATACACTGGAAAAAGAACCTAAAAATCGATGAGGAAAAAAGCCAGGCTTTTCACTAGAATGTAAATAAGATTGTATTTGATCAACCAACGACTGATATCTTGCTTCAAAAGATTGATCTACTGCATTAGAAGTTGAAGAATCTACTTTCCCCAAAAGCAACTCAATTAACTCGAAACCTTGTGGTTTTTCTTGCTGTTGATTGTTATCAACCATAACCTCCTCCTGATTTTAACCTTTTACAATTTTTACTCTTATTTAAACTCTTTGCATGCTTTCATTATAAGTCCAAGTAACTGAATTTTCCAAAAGAGAAACTCTACACTTCGCCTCTAACACCACTTACCTTCTGCTGTATAGTTTCTACATCTAATGATGAACTTGGTAACTGAGTATCACCTGCCCCACGATGCAATTGCGTGTTTCTAACTCTCATAAACAGCTCATATTCTGATTTATCTTCTTCCATAATAGAGTACATTTGCTCTTGGCTAAGGGAGTTAACAATTTCAGATAATATTTTAACAGCTTTATTTCCCTTAATAAGAGAAGCAACCAAATCTCTGGTTGATGAGAGTTGTTCGCTTAGCTTATTTAAATAGTGTTGTTTATGAGACTCAAAGCCAGGACTATTCCACATAGAGGTAAGCATATCACTACCAGATTTGATAAAATTATCATCTGGTGCAGAAACAAGCGAGTTTAATGCCGAAAACATTGATGTACTATAAGCTTCAGGAGATAAATCTTCTGGCTTTAAATGTTCAAATAGCTTTCTAGCATTTTCGAAAGAATGGTTTCTTCTTAATATACTTAAAGTATAATAACACCCATGTTGTTTAAAATCCCTTTTCAATAACTCATGATACTTATCTTCATGAAGGTAACGTAGACAGAAATCAACCATACCAACATCGTCAGTGGAAAAACGCCCTTTATTATATGCTACCTCCATTAATAAATCTTCTTTCCTTTTTGGGGATACAGAACCAATTGACTGTAACTTATTCCAGAAGAATTCCAAAGCTTCAACATGCTTTTCCAGCATTGCACATTTAAAAGCGTAAACGTATGGATGCTCATTATTTAATTCTAACTGATGTTCCTGGTTATTCATAGCATGTGACCAGTAGACCATTAAAGCCCCGTTATCACATCCCTTAACTAAACTCTCTACTGGCTTATTACCTAATGTTAATTTAAATTCCTCAAAAATAGCTCTTATCTCGTCTTCAAAACAACACCAGCAGGCAATTCTGTAACGGTCAAAGGAATCAAGAAGAGATTTCTGTTCATCTTCAGTTTTCAAGTCTAACAATTTTTTCCCTAGTGCATACCTATCGAGTTTAATATAACCTAAGGTATCATCGGCTTTCCAACAAATTTCGCTTTCTAAAATTTCCTTAATAAATGGTGTTATTATTGTCCTATCCCATTCACGCAATAACGTCTGATATGTAATACAATACCTCTTAATTTCTAATTCCTTGAATCCTTTATGAGGATCGTTTTCTTTGATAGATGTTAGTAATACCTTTTGTACATTTTTGTAATCCATACTTACCGCCCTAACAAGATTTAATATATTTTAGGCATATT
The DNA here is from genome assembly GCA_018231225.1 of Noctuana stator. Classification (NCBI taxonomy): domain Eukaryota; kingdom Metazoa; phylum Arthropoda; class Insecta; order Lepidoptera; family Hesperiidae; genus Noctuana; species Noctuana stator. Next base: position 16,924 of record DWQK01000882.1, read on the forward strand.
GCTCTACCTTTAAAACTTTGTCAATTACTATTTTAGAAAAATTTTCTAACCTAAAGTAGTCTTCAGTAAAAGGCTTAATATACAGTCTTTTGTTCACTTTTTAATTCTGTTTTTTATAAGTCTACCTTAATTATTCTTCCGCAAGTAAATCAATATTAATTCAGCAAAATATATTATTAAAATCTCAAGCAAATTAACCATTTCCAAGACCCAAAACCAGGGGCGGTGAGAAGTGTTTTTCTTGGGATGGGATGGTCTTCCAAACGATACATACGAACTTTTTTATATGGTGATTTTATTATACGCTGAAATCACCTATATTGCCTTACTTTCGCTAAATCTACATATGAACTGTTTTGCCTAACTTTGTTGTAAAAATTCCAAGCTTTTACTTTTAAAACGCCGCTTTTGTTTAAATTGTTCTCACAACAGTACGTACTTTTTTATGCTTTTGAGACACAAACAGTAAACAAAAGAATTTGCTTCCACACTGGTTGCCATGGTATTTCTATAGAATATCTAATTTGCTAATAGCTCAAGATTAACCGTATGCAAAACTCTTGAGAAAAGAAAACGCACTAATTATAAGCTGTGGACCTTTTACTATTACAATAAGAGCAAATAATATTCCACACAAGGATACCAACACTCCAAGTATCGAGACAAGCCCGTCTTTATTCATAATACCAAGTGAAATAAGAGTCGTACCGATTGCTGGAATGAAGTGAGTCAACGGAAACGGATTGGCTATCACCAATACGCAAACCAGCATTATAAATGCCAAAATCTTTTCACCTGGCCCACAGAAGATAAAAGACATTCTCGGTTTCATGAACTTTTCTATTTTTTTTAATGCAGGTAAAGTTTTTTTAACCACAAGGGCTAATGTTGAACGTTTAAAGGATTTCCTTTCCAACCAACGTGGCATCCAGGGAGAATGAAACCCAAGCAGAAGTTGTAATGAAAACAAGATTAAAGGTATAGAAAGAATAGTTGTATAACCAGGTGGAACCGGTATAGGCACCGATAGCGGCAAGGAGAAGAT
>DWQK01000883.1:0-17959 GCA_018231225.1 Noctuana stator
CTATCAGACACAAAAAGAATTTTTCAAATCTGACTTGTAGTTTCAGAGATTAGCGCGTTCAAACAAACAAAGTCTTCAGCTTTATATATATTAGTATAGATATAAAATTCTTTGTCCTGACTGACTGAGTGACGGATCAACGCACAGCTTCAACCGCTGATCGTAGACACCTTACACGTGGAGGCTGTATTCTTTGTATGACGTAGGCATCCGATAAGGAAGGAATTTCCGAAATTCTACCCCTCAAGGGCTGAAAAACGGGAGCAAACTTTGTATGGGACAATGTGATTTCTTCGGCCAATCTATACGAATAATATAACTGAAGAGTTTGTTTATTTGAACGCGCTAATCTCAGAAACTACTGGACCGATTTAAAAAATTATTTTATTATAAGATAGTCCATTTACCGAGGAAGACTACAGGCTAACAAGCGTTACGTTGCAATTCTTAACGCGGGTGAAACCGGTTGGAACAAAAAGTCTACTATATTTTTGAGTTTTAGGACCCGAATTTATACTCAACGTGGACAAAGACGCGCGAATAAGATAGTTAAACTTAAACCTCATAATTATATGTTACGTTAACTAACGCACACAAGTTTCTATTTAATAACGTATGGACTTTGTACAGTTTATGTAATTAATAATAAACGTTTTTTTATTGTATACTTATATTAGCATTTACAACCTGACCGTAGCGGAGGTCATCAGCATATTTTTTTTGCATTTACTGTTCGTAAAAAACTTTATTAACTGTTGTCAACTGTGCTAACTTAAAGATATGTTGCAGCCTGTGTGTTATTCTGATATATAAGCTATTTTATTATAAGGTTTCATTAAAATCCATTCAGTAGTTTTTACGTGAAAGAGTAACAAACATCCATCCATCCGTACTTACAAACTTTCGCGTTTATAATATAAGTATTTGCATAATAATTCGTAGTATGATTGGCATAGTAATCTGATCGTCTTCAGATTTCGTTAATTGTGAACAAGGTCCGTAACTTTCAATTCCTGTGTTAACGCTATTAGAGTGATTAAAGCGGATATTGAATTTATGTAAATATTTCGTAACTCTCAGCATAAGGTCAAATCCAAGTTATATTTAGCACGTTTCAATCAATTTTAATTACAGAACAATAATTGGTTTAGTTGTTACTTTGAAAGGGACAAACTTAGGGTTCATTTCATTACCGATAGTGCGAACTGTGTTTTTCGGGCTCAATTTTTCTAATACAATTCCAACTTACCAAGTTACTACTTACCAAGTTACTTACCAAATCTATTACTTGTAATTAGCATAGAACAAAAAAATATTTCTAAACTTTTAAGTAATCCCAGAGTAGAGCTTACAGACATACCACTGTCATCCATTATTCCAGATGTTTGGGCTGACCATCTACAGTAAATTCTCACAGCAAAAACTCGCCGGTCTGTTAATGGATATGGAATATGAAAATGTGCTTATCTGTCTTTAATAGCTAAATCACTTTTGTTAAAAGTACTTAGCAAAGGTTCTTTGTAATAATAAAATTAATCTTAGTAATAATTATATTAAAAGCTAAGATCAAATTCGCAGCTATGGAGAAAACTATATTTTATAAAATGTTTTTCAAGTACTCTGAACTTGTCTTAGAAACCCTTTAAGATCGGAGCACTAACAGATCGTCTTACGAAGTGGTTAATTCAAGATATTTAATCAAAAGACATTATATTACAAATTTTGTTTTCAAGAGTTCGGTAAACATACTCGGGTTTCTTTAGAATTTTATTAATGGCTAGACTCGCTACTTTGTCTCGTCATCGTCACCGTATAATCTAATATGTCACTGTCAGATTGTAAAAACTGACAGTTCACAAACTGTGAATTGGGAATTGTATCAAATTACCGAGTTGGTCGCAGGTCCTTTGGGCGGTTTGACAACATCCGACTCATGCTGGCCACTAACCCGTATCTCTACCAATCCGCATTGAAGCAGCGTTGTGGAGTAGATTGCTTCAGGCCTTCCCCGGTTATGGGGAGAGACCGTGCCCAGCAGTGGAATACAAAAAGGGTTGAAGGTACATTATCCACAATATATCTTGACACGTATCACACGTTGTGTGCGTAGTAGCCGCAATTAGCATCAAGCAAACAGCCACGCCTCGTGTAGCATCAGCGAACACACGCCTAATGGGTAGCAATTAGTGAATTTTATTGTTAGTAGGAATATGTTGAGTAGTCCCGTGGTTTGTGTACATCGTTACCAACAGACAAAGTGAAGTGACGCGAGGACAGGCGCGGTCGTAAGTTTGATAGGTGACGACTGAGGCCTTTGATAGTTATTTTACCAATCGTGTTGGGTTTGTTCACGCTACTGTTTCAAGCCACTATTGTATTAAGCCAGTCTCATACGTTTTGTGACAATCCGAGCGTTAAATCGAACACAAAGCTTATTCGCCTTCAGGTTTTTTAGTAGTAATCTTCTCGGCACGTACTGCGGTAATCGGTTATCGGTTGGTACAGGTCGTTACATCTTGTCAAAGCTTTATGGACAATTTGAAAACAATTGGACACGGTTTCACCACTAATCATTAATTCGCCAATTATTTCATACATTTCTTCTGTGAAGGAAAACATCAACAGGGAAATAAAGAAAGACGATTTGCAAGGCACGAATTTCCAATTTTCGATACATGTCGTTCCTGGAAACCAGGATCGAAAATCGTATATAAAGTTTACTTCAATTCATGACAGAAGACTTGTTTTCAGTAGTAGGACGTAATCGGTTGCAAAGAGAGCAACGGAGTCCTTTACTGTTCTGAGGTAGGCCACCGAGGGGGTTTTATTGCGGTAAAAATCCCACATTATCCGGTGTCATTCCCATGATGTCCGTGTACCTTTTGAAGGTTTCCTCCTCGTTAAAAAAAGGACGAAATCAGTTAATGTCGACAATGCTTTTATCAGACCCGATCAATAATATAAAGCTCTCTAAACATTAAATGAACACCTCGATTCGTAAGAGTATCATAACTGTATACGCAGTAGCTACCGCAATTAGTAGCGAGCAAACATTGGCTCGCCTTGTGTGCACGCACCTTAGTGACCATCGTGAGGCGAGAAATTACAGTATGAACCAACATGCTTTTACTAAAATATTGCTACTAAAATTTTCAACTATTAAAAGATTTATTACAGTATAATAAAGCGGTATGTGAATACGTATTCATTCGAATTTACAAACACATAAACTCTCGGCATATTTTCGTATTTGACTACTCTTTCTAAAAGCAGTTGGATATGTGAAATACTTTCGATATAAAATGGTTTATGGCTAAAACGCATGACGCTGTTGAAACAGACCGGTTACTTCATAGCTTTAGAAATATATTTGGCGTGCTTATTTATTTTATTACGCTCCAGGTGCTAAAAAGAAATGATTCACTGCAAAATATAATGTGAAAACGAGAAACGATAAATAGCTTAATGGTGAAATAATAATAATAGTAACGATCCAGAATAAGATGCGTAATATAATAGTTTCTATGTGGATTTTTGCATGAAGTTTTAAAATGATTGACATAAAATTTTCAAACATCGAGAACTCCATTACCATAAAACGCTACCGATTACTAACATAATCGGGCCCTACAAAATAGGGTGTTGGTGTTTGCAATACCTTAGTATCCCGCGGCATCAGGTTCCAATTTAATCACCCAGTTGTGTCTGACGTCAAGTTTGTGGCGTGATTTACAATATCCGGTTCTATTTTCGAACCAGTGACGTATTTTAAATAATGCCAAATTTTACCGCTCCTTATTTTAAAATTATTACTTCGTTCTGCGAACGCTCGTGAGTTCCTTTCACCCCAAGTCCCTTATTAACTCTTTCACTAACCCTATGAGTATCTACTCAAAATCCTAATTCTCAGTAGTTGTTTACCTAAATTAAGAAAATTTGATGGATTACCCAAAAGTTTAGGATTACCAAATCCTGTCTCTAAGTACAAGGGTTTCTTTGCGTGGGTGTTGCAAGTGTTAATATCACATTATAAGCGATGAGTTGCCAAGAAATAATAATATTATACATACATTTTTCTTCTGTGTGTGGTAACAAAGGTTAGTGCTAATGACAATGTAATATCGATATGTTTAATCTCGTCCTCTCATAAGGACAAAATAAAATTAGGTACTTTCGACACCATCGTTAGAAATAGTCGGGCTTAGTCGTACTCGTGCGAACTTTTAAGTGAATACCCTAAGTACAAATCTTTATAGTTTACAAACAACGTAACTGCATTTCGTATGTCCCCGTATACATGACAAAGTCATCTATATTCCACTAGCAACGCCTCTAAAGAGTATAGCGACAACTATAAATGTACCGTATTCATTGCTCGTTTTTGTATTAACTATGGCTTTTTGCTCATTGTAAAACCAGCTTGCAGACCGCTTGATGGTAAATGGTCACTGTATGGCATGGACACCCACGTCCAACCTCAAATATGAGAGGAGTTGATACTCATAAGGACTGAGATGATGGCCTCAAATAAAGAAACTGAAACACAAAAACTTGCTTTGCTTGGGCTTTGAGCAATCCCAGTTTAAAATCGCTTTTACTTAAAATCATTCAATGACCAATCTACGATTAATTACTTTATAAATTGTTACTTAATCTTACAACAATTATTTATTAAATCATTTTAACATTTTAATGCTTCTTGGTAAGTTTTAAGCAATTGCTTACTCGCTACACATTGTAAGTGTTACCGTCCCCTAAAACTGAAGATAGTCTGAAAATATTTATGATATAAACATGATGACGCATCCTTTCCGACCTATTCACGTCATGAACAGATTGAGTGTTACAATGACTAGACGTTTCATTCACATAATACTGCAATAGATCTATACAAGAATCTATTAACAACGTATGTATGTGTATAGATCCACTTAGTCTATTCAAACAATTGAATCAGATTTGCTGAATAACTCACTATTGGATGTCTAGCTAATATTGGATTCGATTACTGAATCGTGCTGGTAATAGACCACGTATAGGACCAACAAATGGGCCTTTGTTTCAGATAGACGTCATCTACACTGTAATGAAACTCTACGCTACCCTGTTGTAGTAATTTCAATTGTCTAACAACCACGGCTCATGCGATACAGCCTGCTAACAGGCGGACAGACAGACGGACGGACAGCGGAGTTTTAGTTATAGGGTCCCGTTTTACCATTTGGGTACGGAACCCTAAAAATAAGTATTAATTATTTTTACTCCCGTTCAGTTGAGGTAGACACGTGACAGACACATTGACCAATCAGGTAAACACGTGGCACACACATTGACCAATGAGGTAAACACGTGTCACACACATTGACCAATGAGGTAAACACGTGTCACACACGTTGACCAATGTGGTAGACACGTGACAAAAACGTGGACCAATGAGGTAGACACGTGACAAAAACATTGTCCACATAACTTTGTGCTGTTGTGTCATTTAATTATTTTAGTCGTATTATTTAATCAGTCCAACGACAAATAAGACCGAAAAGGCATGTTATTGTAGCAAAATTGTTATCGGAAATAATATTGACAATATACTTCATTATATTTCAAAGTCTTTCGATAAACATAGCGTTAGGCGCATGCCAAAATAAATATCTCAAAATAAACTTCTTATTCTCACTGATAAATGTATCCCACGGCGTTAATGTACTGTCGTGAGAATATTCCGCTGAGCTCCATGCTGTGAATGACACGGGTATTATAGAGTCCCCGCAGACTACATCAAGAGTTCCACACACGGAGAAGATACAGAGAGTATGACGTGTAACTGAAGAAGCTCTGCAGCTCTTTAAATGAAGCCCAATCGAAGTGGAGGGGAGAGAACAGAGGAGCGCAGAGGAGGGGCTCAGAAATAGTTTACGTGTGATACCAGATGGTAAGTGGTCACTGCAGCCTATAAACATGGGCAACACCAGATGAATCAACGACGCTTTGCTGACTTTAAAGGAGAGCTTTTTTAGCGCCTTTTTTGAACAACCCGATGTCATAGTTATAATAACATATTATAAACGTACAAAGTGAAATTATATTTCGCAAAATGTCGATAGAATTTTCTCTGAAATTTCTGAGAGTAATTCAGCGAATTAGTGCTGTGATCGACAAGACTATTAGGGCAATGTATGTCAACATAACATTTGCATTACCTGCGCCAAGAGATTTATTACTGAAATTATATACAGAAACTACGAGTAGCTCTAGATCTATACCGCAAGTGCCAATGACAATATTTCCAAGATACGAGCGTATTATAAATTAATTTAGAATAGTTGTTTTTTGGTGAAGGACAACATCGTGAAGAAACACAAGAAACCTTGTACCTTAAAGGTACCTATGTGAAATCCACCGAAACCTACTACGACATAAGGTGCTACATTGAATGAAACCCGCCCCGACATGACGCAGGCGACGACATCAGTAGGCTTATAATTCTTTGAACGCTATCTGACCAGGACGTTCTTACACCGTCATGTTGTTGAAAACATATTATTGTTATAAAGAATATTTTCTTGACATTGTCGTGGCATCGCTCAATGGTCTCGAAACGACACCGACGACGCACGACATCAGAAAGTTTAATCCTTAGGAGTTTTACTACACGCTGTCTCACTGGAACGACCCGAGATCGACATATCGAACAATTCTCTGATGCTTTCGTCGTGTCGGGTGTAGAGAGTAAAATGATAGGGATTTATCTCGCATGTGGTACGAAAGTTGGGTCCTGGCCTTATTTTTGTTACGAATTTCAATAAACATGCATCCACGTAATGAGGTACATATTCACGTACGGGCATTTATCCCGTACAGGTTACGCAACTGGTAATGCATAATTAATTAGTGCGTTGTTAGTTCACCGGTGTGTGCAAAAGCAGATATCAGGTAATGTTAGTTGCTATAGGCTGCGAGGATTACTTGTATATTTTACACATCTTTATATTATGTCTTGCTTAAGTCTAATGGTAAAAAACCTATTACTGTCTTGTGACGTCAAGGATCCAGACCCCATCATGAACCATCATAATATCCTTCACGACCGATGACTTTGAGGATCGGATATAGATAAATAGATCAATATTGGACGCAATAACTTATGGGGGCTTGGCGACGGCGTTCCAAAATTGCCCTATCCCCAAATTGTAATAACACTTTAACCTTTATACTGAGAAACGCTAAACGCTGTTTTGATTTAAAATAACCGTAGGTAATTTTAGTAGTTGTAATAATAATGTACAATATTTACCCTAACCACATAATAGTTTACCCTCGAGGTATCATGATAATATGCGTCTAAACACATTATTAATTATTAGATACGTATTAATTTTGATCAGGTAACAATTAGCTACTCGTAACTAATATGGGATATTAGTTTAAAGTTCTGTTTTGCGTATAAAATGTGTTGTTGGAGTTAAATTCAAACAGTAACTGACTTCTATCAACACACAGCCGAAACTACTGTACCTAGAAACTTGAAATTTGGTACAGGGGTTCCATTCATCATTGAAGTGAGCTTTTAGAAAGGATTTTTAGAAATTCAAACCCTAAGGCTGAAATTTATATGGAATATTCTCATATCGGGACTTAGAAAGAGTAAGAATTCCCTAAAGGTGTACAATAAGCGGTAAAGTAAGTTCACGCGGAAGTAGTCGCGAGGATGGGCTGATCACATCAGCGTCTAAATGTTTAGAATCACGAATACACAGAGCTACAACTCTCTTATTGGCTTAACTTGTTGGCCACTGGGAAAATCATACGAAATCATTGAGTATTATCACGAGTTACATTCATTGTAATAGCGATATAAAATAATTTCCTCAAAGACCCCCACGACGTACATAACTTTGTGATAAGGTTAAGATAATAAGATTAAAATAGGAGATGATTATGCTGACGCTACCATCTTACAGCGTTACTAATGTGCATGCGGCCTCGTTCTAGTAAACTTCCTCATCCTCAACGCTTTCTAGCTTAAACTGTTCATAGAAACTACCTGTACGGTGCAGACTTGTAGAGTACAAATGCAACTGAAATTAGTTTAGATTCAGATCAGGTAGACATAATAGGTTTTGACGCAACTCTTTACCGTACTGTAAAATGCTGCATGGATGCAAATCACATGAATACATCACATTTGTGTACAGAAAACACAATATTTGATATATATTTAGTTGCAAAACTTGCAACGCCGTCATTTATCCTATACTATAGTTGAAACACCTTTGCAAATAAAGCAATATTTTACACTTTTGAATAACTTTTGTTATAACTTTTCGAGGGAAATTTTACATTATTTTGCAGTCATAAAAACAATGAAAAGGACTAAAATTATGATTATATTTATATTATAATTAAAAAAGACTTGGTAACAATGTACTCGTACCTATGTAGCCATTCATCCAATTGCGAAGAAACAAAATTATTATTAACTATGTTAACATTATCTGTTGTTGTCGGTTGACGCTCACGTCCCAGAAGGCGACAGTAGTATTTCTTCATTAGGTCATGTTTCGTCTACTGTAATGTAATTTTTATGTTGTTCCAACGTAAAATCTACTCGTAGTTCCATTGCAGCCACCTGGGAGAGTATCACGATATTAAATTCATGATTGTTAAGATTCGGTATATATCGTAGAGGGAGCGTTAAACTATATCTAAGTTTTAAATCAATAATAATATATAAAGCTGAAGAGTTTGTTTGTTTGTTTGTTTGTTTGAACGCGCTAATCTCTGGAACTGCATGTCGGATTTAAAAAACTATTTTTGTGTATGATAGCTACATTCATGAAGAAGGTTATAGGCTATCAAGCATTACTTTACTATTAACTTAACGCGGATGAAACCGCGTGGCACAGCTAGTACTAAATACAATGAAATACAAAATTTTCGATTCTAACAAGCGATATCCATGTAGCTTTTCGAGGTTAGAAATTAGAAAATATTTACGTGCAATCTGATTTTTATAACAATAACTTACCTTAGCTTTTAGATTTAGGTTGCAAAAATGCAGGCCACCTTATAATAAGCGGTCGCTGTAACCAATATGGTGTATATAAGTTCATCCTATCTCTAATAGGAGACAATCCTATCTTAGTCTCCGGGTATCCCAACCGAGTAACCAAATTAAAACAACTTGCCACAAGATCTGCTTCATGAAGGGTTATAGCAAATTCTAGTTCTCCCAATTATTAAGACTCCACGTCCCTTTTTATATTTACCGTCCCAGGAATTTATAGACAAATACTTATTAACTATCAATCATACCACGATACAGTTTGATTACACGCCGGTAAGTTCCAAAAACTTCGAGAATATCCCACCGACTTCTAACTTAGTTAGTGTTGCCAACCACGATCCCGTATTTGTCACGAAAAAATATTTGACCGCAACTCACGATTGGGGTATTATGAACAAAGTGAGAAGTTACTCTTTATGTTTTATCCTTTCTAAGTTTGGAGAAATTCGGGATGAATTTGTCTGTCTTTCAGGCAAGTTTTCTGAGACTTATTCTTAATGGGTAGGTTTTGTTTTTGTTTTGGGCAGTGTGACCTAATTTTCGACATCACACTGTTCTCTTTTACCATGGGACTTGAGAATCAGATTTAGCGATTTAACTCCTGAGGACTAAGATTTATAAGATAACTCTCTTAGATAAATTGTGTTCTCTGTACGAAGCTTTGTACAATACGTGCTATTTAGACGTTTCTACTCAGATTTATTATTTAGGATTGACATTACTGTGAACTGATTATATTTGATTACTGCGTGACTTGGATTGTATATTGAATGTCGAGATTGATTGCATTATCGACGACTACCTGGTGCCCGCGAATAGTATTTGCGCAGGATTAGTATTTATAAGTATTAGTATTAGTATTAGTTTTTATTTTCACGCAATTATTTTATAAATTGTAGCCTATGTGTTATTCTGATGTATAAGCTATGTTATTGTAAAGTTTCAGTAAAATCCATTCAGTATTTTTTACGTGAAAGAGTATTTCAGTAAAATCCATTCAGTATTTTTTACGTGAAAGAGTAACAAATATCCATCCATCCATACTCATTCGTAAAATCTTTCGCGTTTATATTGTTAAGTAGGATTATAGCATTTTCTTTAATCACTTGCGCCCACACTATAACAACTGTCCAACGTCATACCGAAGGCAGTAAAAGTCATACCGAAGTTCGTTACTTCGGTATGACTTTTTACGTACCCTTTAAATCACAAGTCGGCAATAAATGTTTAATCCAAAAAAGTTCCAATCGCACCAGAAGTTGCTTAACTTAGTTATAAGAGTTACATACTCGTGCATAAGCACGGCTACGTACAGCAAAGTTTTAATTTAACGTTTTATTTCCTTCTAAAGCAAAAATTCTATTTACATAAACACGCTGAAGTTACTGAATAAGTTAGAAGGAAAATGTACCCGCATACAATTTATTTTTATCGGCACTTGGATTTTCTTTATTTTGACATTATCTTTTGTGTACCTAGGTTTTATGCTTTAAATTTATGCTTTTAAGTTAATTATTATTTAATGCAAATATTAAACATGCGGGAGAAATACAACTCTTTACTTAAATAGATAATAACTTAATTCAAAAGACACAGAATTAATGTATAGGTATTTCAAGAAGAATTGAAAGTAAACAAGATCACTTAAGTAAGCTGATTAAGTCTGTAACGAGAGTTAAGTGCATGCTCAGATCTGAATTGATTAAATAAATCCTTCATTAAGGTCACGATTACAATCCGGGCCTATAGTTTAAGATGAATGATGGATGAACCCTTTGAAAGTTAAAATTATTAAATTTAAAGGAATTTTCAGTATATAGTCAGAGGAATAAACTTTTACATGAATAAATAGAAACAAAAGTCATTGCAAATTAAAATATTTACTAGGTAAAAAAATTATTTTACTTTGTTTTTTTTTTTTAGTTTTATTGTCTATGTTGCAAATGAACCTGCAATTAATATTTACCTACATTTAACACATTATAACCTACATATTTCATATACACATCGATAGAGGGCGCAAATGCGATTCGTGATAAAACACTAATTCGTGATAAAATACTAAAAGAAACACTAATTACAACTGTGAATTCTGCACCTTGGAATAACATCTTGATAAAACAACAAACAATACCATAAAGAGATAACACACACGTAAACACTGCCGCTGTGGGACAGTTAGGACGTGACGGACTCTACCATGCCTCGTAAAACAATGTTAAAGATAAACATTGTAGAGTACGGGAACAACTTGACGACCCGTATGGTCACCATGCCAGTCCACCATTCAAAGGGTCTCGGGGCGATCCCCGGCGGGGCAAAAATTTAAATGATGAATTTAGATTTCTGTTCCCGGTCTGGGTGTTTGTGTAATTGTCTTTGTGTGTGTCCATGGCACCCACGACACAGGGAGTCCTAGTGTGGGGCTGTGAGTGGGAAGCGTTATTTATTTATAACTGTCTTTCTAGTGGTAAGTAAGTATGTTTGCATATGTTTCATTTTATGTATTTTATTGTAAATATCATTCGCTCTATATTATTATAAGTTACATCTAAGCTTCCAATATATATCACGGGTTTTTAAACCTCATTCGACTCAGGCAGGCTTTCGACATTTCTAAAATAAAGAGACAATTGATTATTTTTTAAATTAGCCAGGTACTCACTTTGAACAAAATATTTGAGATTCAATACATACCTACATACCAGGAGATAGTTTTTAATATTTGTCAGGCAAATATTTATTTTTTATTTTATACTGACACTTGGGTGTCACATTGAAATCTTGGTGATAAAATATCACACACGTCATTACGTAGTTTGGTACAAGGTGATCTTATAAATTCAAATCTACATATTCGTATTCGTACATTAACTAACTTTCTTATGAGAAAATAGGCAACTAAATCCGTCACTCTCACTCATTAAAACAAGAGGAAAAGAGAGACGCTTTGTCCGACAGAAGAAAATACGCTTCTGTAACTTAACTACGAGTACGTTCCCCAACAAAGTTAAAAGCTGTTAGCTCGCTTGAAAAAATGTTTTATTGCATAGTCGTGTTACAGTATTTTCTTGGCCTAAGTAGCAGTGAGAGTGCACTTACTTGTACGATTAAAGAATAAAAAGGAGGTAGGAGATAATATTTAAACATTTTAACAGTGTTTTTAAGTTAATTTTATGGTAGTTTTTTAATAATATTGCGATAGAAAGGACAAAGTTATTTTCATATGTTCGTATCACAAATCAAAATCAAATCAAAATTCGTTGATTTCTTTAAACTATATTTAAGGGTATTTCCGTATCGATTGGTTTAAACAGTATGTTAGCTTAAAACGGAGCCGACTAAACCAGCTTTTATAATCTTACAGTACAATCTGAATTTCAAATAAAATCTTGTTTATTCTATTGCCAACGAAACAATTATGGTTATGCGATGAACTAACTCCACTTTGGAAGTAAGCCAGCAAAGTCGGGACAGTTGCCGTATCGCGAAACCGATTTTCTACTTCAGTAGGTTCAAATTGTGAGGTGGGTCAGTTTCATTTAAAGTCTAGAATTTTATTACGTAGGTTCGTCTTTCCGCTGCGCAATCCTTGGTCATTCCCCGCGCGTGATATCACGATCGCGCGAGATCCTAGTAGGTACTTAGAAACTTACTTATTCGTACGTAAAATGTGGAAATACAATAATTGTACATAAATAGAATCAGAAAATGTATTTATTTACAATAAATAAAACATAACCTAACATAACCTAAATACAGTTTACTGTGACACACGCAGAGTGAATTGCAGTGACATTGCAGTGATGTTCGCACTAGAAAAAATATGTAATATACTATAAGCATGCTAATGGTATTAACTAAAAAAAATGGATTTGATATTCAGAGGTAATTAACAAGGTACTAGGCGAGGTTGTATATTTGAATTAACAAATTATCTAAACAATGAAAATGATAATAAGTTTCTGAAAACTCTCCGCGAGTATGGTTTGAACCCACAAACACCCCATTTAATTTTGTAGCGTGACACCCTACCAATTAAGCAATGAGGCTACCTCTCTTACCCACAGCTTCGAACACTGCGGAAAACGCAATACAGTTTTTACGTAAACGTAATATAGTTTTCCGAAGTTTAGGTAAAATGTCTCTTTGCAAGCGAAACAACATTTTTGCAATAAACTTAAATTCGCTTTGGAAGCAAGCCAGCGGAGTCCGTGTATTGCTATATCGTGGAAAGGATCTTTTACTCCAGTATTTAAAGGTATCGAAGAAATTGCTTTCCAACCATTATTTGTTGGTATTATACGAAGTAAAATAAATAAGGGAAGGTTGTTGTATGTTAGTTGAGCAGTGATAGCCTAAAATGGACGAAATTTAAATAGGACCACACGGGAAGCACAAGCTTTCAAATAAAAGAAGAAATTGTCGAACTGTAAACCTCCACCTTTTTTTAAGTGGGTTGAAAAATACGGAATTACAGTCGGTCTCTCTCAGCTCTGCTCGGTGCAAGGTAGACTGAAAGAAATATTCCAGCGTCAGGATAAATAAACTAATTGACGTAAAACCTAATTTAAACGCGTGTTTATCATGCGGTATAAACTTAATTAACGCCGATAGCGACAATTGAGCAATCCAGTTCAATAACATAATTAATACTCGAATAATCATAAACGAATGACGTGAGAATATATGTATTCGTGGTTTATTAGCTCTTAAGTAATGATCTGTGTGGCCATTAGGTTACATGGAATAATAAAATCGTTCACAACTATGTCCAGAGAGCTTTTAAACAGATTGCTTACTGGAATGTACTATTAAAATTGTATTAGCTTGGAAGTACCTAACTATGTATATTGTGTTCAATAAAATGGTGATACTCTTAATAAAAGTTATAATAGATATAATAGATATAATTATTGTGAAGTTGCTGTAAAAATGACCCAAGAATAGAGGTATATAATAATTCTGTACCAGGCGTGTATATGTTGATAAGTCGACTTGCGTGAAATAATTTTTATTCTACATATGGCTTTAGAATTTCTATATTTAAAGGGTGAATACATGGCCAGACTCAAGTAGAGGTCGTCTTATCTGAGGTCATACTGCTGTGAAGGCTTTGCCACTGATGAGTGAGATGGTCGCCTCAAATATAGTGTGTCCGGAACTGAATTTCAATGTTTTGCCACTCGCGGTCACTCATCCGAGCACCGACAGCCCCCGTGGTTGCTTAACTTGTAAGATCGCTTGTAATCCACACAACGATTTAAAAAACAAGCTTTTTAATTGAATTACAAAATTTCACTTAATTATGACATCTAAAGCGATTAGTTAAATAATACATTAACCGCTAAATGACTCGACTATAACATTACGAGTTATTTTATTAAAATGAATTGTAAAGTACCTAGCTAAAACATGTGAGAATATTTTTTGTAGAACCATTATCACCGTTAGAAAATTACCTATCACTTACATAATACTGCAGTTGAACTAACTCGGTCACAATGGCCGAGGCCATGCGCGTGCGCCGCTCGACACATTTACCTGAATATCGGTTCATATTAGTCACTTTTTCATTAGGACTTGTTTGAAAATATCATCAATGAACAAGTGAAATATATTCTTAAAAATAATAAGGTTTTATGTGGAAGTTTCGTGTTCTGAAAATGTATGTGAAAATGGCGCTGTTGTGTATCTGTGTTGTTTTATTTGCGCGCGCACAGGATTGCAAAGTTGGCGGGAAAAGGGTATGGTTTTTTTAAATTTAATTTCTTTTTATTTACGGCAACTATTATAACTATCAAGCAGCCGTTTTTGTAGTAAATTTTTCTACAGAACAGTTTGTTTTATTCATAAATAAATATTTTCAGTTCACTACAGTCGCTATGTTCATAGTACTTATATAACCTATTTTTAACACGTTTTTATTTATACATACTTCATATGATCATATAGTTATACGTGAGTGTCCATGGGTTGCAGAGACCACTTAATAACAGAAGGCCTGTAACCTCGACTGTAATTCATTAAACAATATTTTAACAAGCAGCCACACTATGTCCTCACGCTATCGCAAATATTGCTCTGGTGGCCACACACTGCCAGACGAAACTGCCAAAAAACTAAATCCCAACTAACCTCCCTGGCCACTTCCCTTACTATTACCCTCGCCTCTTGTCGAATGTGTGACCAGCGTACGGTAATATAATATAATTGAGTACACACAATATGCCATAAAGCTTCACGTGTCACTATTAGTAAATTAATAAAGGTTATCTATTCATCTATTTAGTGTGCCGACCACGAGCAGTGTTGCGGTGGGTGCTGTTTTAATGGCGAATGCATCGACAGTGAGTACCAATTATTCCACATATTTATTAAAGAATAAATGCCTCATTATAAATGTACAATACCTACTTACTGTGCATAACGCGGTTCGTTTTAGAGATAAAGTAAGGAAAAATAGTAAATAATAATAATAATAACGCTTCACTCGCACAGCCCCATACTAGGTTTTTCTGTGCCGTGGGTGCCATGGACACACACAAAGACAAATACACACTCATTTAGACCGAGAACAGTAATCCAAATTCAGCATTTAAATTTCTGCCCCGCCGGGTATCGAACCCGGGACCCTTCGAAATGAAACAGTCTTTCGTCAAAGTAATTATTGTAATTAGCATAACATGCCCTTACTAATACAATCGGCTTTACTGACTGACGGATCAACGCACAGCCTAAACCACTAATCATAGACAACTGAAACTTAGAGGGTCTGTTCTTTTGTATGACGTAGGCTTCCAATAAGAAAGGATTTTCCGAAATTCTATGCCGTAAGGGGATGAAAAACGAGGCTACGTTTGCATGGGACAACATGGCTCCTTAGTCCAATCTCCACAACCGTAACACAAGAAAATGTCACAAGACTTGCTTCTTGAATTGAATTGAATTGACTTATACGCCGTTGACAGTTACGCAAGCTGCGACTTGTCAGTATACTGTTAGTGAGATCAAATTCCTCTCTATGGTCTCTCTATGATCTCTTCTCTACAAATTCTTCAACCATACAACTAAATCCAGACTACGCTTGAACTTTTACTATAACTAGGCCATATTTGATTAAAAATTTAAACTTTAAGATTCAATGCAAACTCGATGCAACGGATTACCATAGACTAATCCCTAACTTGTCCACAGCTTACAGATCCTGCCTCACATCCTTAGAAGTGTGCAAAGACCATGTCTGCATGGGTGAGCAAAACTGCGTCGTGTTTGTCCCTCCGCAGTGCAGTGGATGCGAACCTATTCCGTTGTGTCGTGACTTGAATGAAGCTTAGAGAACTTTAGAGAAGAGTGCTTTGCAAGAAAATCTGAATTGTCGTATCCCTAGTCAAGTACTAGTTTGTTGAATTTTTGAGAGCAAAATCTTTGAAATTATGCTATGCTATGTAGTGTGGTACGTTCCTGCATAGATACCAGGTAGATGTAATTAGTTTAGTGTTATTTAAAGAAATTCTCTTGAATATTATGAATAAATATTAAAATACCTAGGTATTGAACTTTTAAATAAAGTTTAAAAAATGTATACGTAACTAACCTTTTCTGTAGACATTATATGACTACTAAAAAATTATTAATTTTATTACCTACATTTTTTAGTTAATAACAGTGAGTGCTTAAGTATGGTTTCCTGTAAAGCCTTAGATTTCCTAACTCTAACGGGAAAAGCATTTATAATGTAACACACTTACCGTATATTAATAAAGTGGCTGTGAGTATGAAACGTTAAGAAAATTATTTTTTCTAAGACACGAAAAATGTGAAAAAAGTAAAAAAGTATATTCAGACCATAAATCATTGAGGTATGAATAATAGAGTCGACAGTCCACTTATCATCGGGACAATTTGTCAAGATCTGCCCCATCATGCACCTCATCTTGTCTTATTAACCTTTCATAGAGTCCGAATATAATAGGCACGGTCTATGGCACAAAGTACAGTATGGTACATTCGTACATTGGTACAGAAATCCCCCGTTAGAACTAGTTATAGTCTGAGATAACTAAGACGGCTTTTACTAAAGTAAGTAATATTATCTGTGTATAAATAAATAGTAATCATTTCTTTATGATAGAAACATGAAAAGGGCATGTGCATTTTGGTTGGGAAGGCTGTATGCACTCTATTGTATACGGACTTCTCTCATAATATGGGAATGGACGTGGATGTCCATGGGCTGCAGTTTTTACTAGTCTGCATGCTGGTTTGCTAATCTTTGCTTAAAAAAACCTCTACGCAAAATGAATTCGCAGTTTATTTAGTAGGTACCTATAGTACCTATACGTTTACATAAACCGGAAATAAAAGCTATTATTGATATCAATTTTCATGTATTTTCATGTATGTACAAAGAACCACAGACAAAATATTCAAATAGAAAATCAAGACAAAGGCGAGCCAACAAAAAGTTTGCGAGAATCTGTACTGTTATTGACAGATCCAATTTTAGTCGGTATTTCCGGAGTGAATCGGCTCCTCGAAAGTATGAATAGTTGCGTTGGTGATATGACGCAGATAAATTCACGTGACAAGTTATTTTTATGGTATACTTACATACAAATGTCTAAACTATTAATGTAGGTATATTTCCGGGAACAAATCGTAAAATCATTTGTATGAGACTCTTCTTTTATATGAAGTAGCAGACGAGCATGTAGGCCATCTGGTGTTAAATGGTCGCTGCCGCCCATGGACATCTACATCCAACCTCAAGCAGGCGCGTATCCTGTCTGAGGTCGCATGTAGTTGCGCTGCTACCCCGGAAGCTGATGGTCGCCTCTTGTAAGTGTGGCCAGCAACTGCACCGAAACACAAATGAATTGCTTCATTGTC
>DWQK01000884.1:0-17952 GCA_018231225.1 Noctuana stator
ATAACAGTCGTTAAACCTATTAGGAGGGCCTTTGGGCAGTTTGAAGATATCCAATAAGGGTTGGTCACTAACCCGTATCTCCACCAATCCGCATTGGAGCAGCGTGGTGGAGTATGCTCCAGGATTTCCTTGATTGTGAGGAGTGACCTGTGTCCAACAGCACAACATAAAAAGGGTTGAAGGTAAGATGAGTAATTGATTTTAGATTATATAGATGTACAAATAAATCCTTTAAAATTTTCTTTATGTTGGGCTGTAACTTTAAAATGTTAAATATAGATCAGGATTAACTGCAGTACTACCTAGGTAATTCAGCCTTTCAATTTAGATTTGATTCGTGAAAAAAACTACCTTATATCTTTTTTTTACTTAAGTTCACAGTTTACGTTGTGCCGACGGAAACACATCGTAAACTCAAATTCGGGAAACTCATGAATAAAGATATCAGTCATAAAACATGTGAAACTGCCGAGACAAGCTACATTGAATTAAAAATAAAAGAGAAAATAAAAAGAAAAAATATACTCACTATATACATACCTATATTAAGTATACATCATCTTCAAATTCTATGGTAACTCCTGCTTACTTTCTTTCTACTAAATCTATGTTGTTCCCTAATAAATATAAAAATATATTTGATAAAAATATAATTTCTACAACAGTAGGTACTATTTCAGTGCGATTAAGTCGATCATTTGTGCACATAATAACAAATTCAATTGCACAAGTATAAAATATGTTTCAACTGAATTTCCACGTTCTAATAACCTTTTACGTATTTGAGTAGGCTTGCTTCTGTAAATGACATGTAATTCGATTGCTCGCGTTGTAACGCCGAAACGGAATGGCGTTAATTATTCCCGAAATATATTACCATTGCTGAAGGCAGCGACAAGTTCACAAAGCTTTGTGCTTTTCATACAACGGTAACAAGTTACAACGTGTTTCGATGATTTATTTTTGAAAGCTGCCGGATATTTTCAAAAACTATTACCCTCAAACCCTTTCTATACAGCTTTATCCCACTGCTAGGCACCGGTGTCTCCCCATAACCGGGGATAGCCTGGAACATACTCCACCACGCTGCTCCAATGTGAATAAGTGGAGGGTTAGTGGCCACCCGTGTCGGATCAATGTGTTTAAACCGCCCAAAAGGCCTCCGACTAGGTTTAACGACTGTTATCTATCGATAACAACTGGGACCTACGGCTTAACGTGACCTCCGAAGCACAGAAGCGCGCATTTAATTCGTGATTAACGGTCACTTATTCAAGAACCGAACGCGCCCAAGGTTGCTTAACAGTGAGATCGCTTACGATCTACACTACCAGCGGGGCTACGCGCGCTTCTTTATTCACCCCTTTAAAGGACTATTAATTAATTTAGTAACTAAAACAGATAATTAATAATATTGCGTAATTCACCTATTGGCGACTATTGTGTAACCGGCAAATTTCTGCGAATGACATTTGAATCGATTATAATTATTCAATTCGATATTAATTAATAGCCACATGGATATTTGCTCGACTTCAAACAACAAGGACGCAGAACGCTTTGTAGCTGTTTCCCTGTATGTAAGAACATGATGGTATATCGTTACTGGTTGAGACAATAGTTATTGAGGATATAAATTTAATTTAATTAGCACCATTTTGGCATTTGGTTATGGCTATGTTATAAAAGAGGGATACAGTCCTATCTGATGAAATAAATAAATATTAGTACTAATAGAGAGTGAGTAAGTTGTACAAATATATAAATGTAAGACGCGGTGAATCGAACCTCGGATCCTCCAATTGCCGGATCGATATGTTTACCACTAGGTACACCACGGGTCAGCTAATTATATCATGCAGTGATAATTATTATTTTATAGTGGTTTTAACAGCATTATTTATTAGTAATTTGTTATTTAGGCCTCTCCAAAGGCGCGCCTAGATTCAGTTTATTGTTACTAAAAGGTGTACTTATAGTGCGCAGATAATAGTTACGTGAAATTTTGTTTCTACATTATTTTGAACAAAATGAATTCTCTATCGGAAAGCATCTCATCAATGTGAATTAATTGAACCCATTGTTGCTGCGAAGGAGAGAAGATAATGGGGTATTACGCGAAGTCGTTCCTCCGTTATCCTGTCGATTAAAGGATTATTGTGTCTTTCGCTAAGCTCCTCGGGATGGAAGGTTCTCGAAACAAGGACCATTTTCGTTGAGGTTACTGCGAGAACAATCTTTTTTTCTTCACGCCACGACACGAAGCTATTGATTTTTGTTAGATTCCTGGAACTTATCGATTCGAACCTCGAAATTATCAGGAATTCGAGATAAAAGCATCTGGATTCCCTTAAGAAAAGATGTTTGCATAATTTATTGTTAAAATTGTTGGCTTTCACATCTATGTATTGTTACCAATGGGAACGTAAACAATATATATGTAGTGTGTATAGTTTAAAGACGTAAACATTACATATACTTATACAAATAGATATGGTTTAAAAAGGTATATGTGGAATACATAATTAATTAATTTTCACCACTTATTAAACTTTATAAAACCAGATAATTAACGGGCAACTAAACCGTTCACAAAACTTATATATTTCATTGCTCAATTTAGATGCCACGAGACCGCTGGCTGACGTAACAGACGTAAACAAAATGGCATTAAGAGTTCACAATAGGCCTCTTTATATAAAGGTTAATCAATAAATCTCACGTTACATCGATTATTCTACTAAATGTCCCATCTGTTTCGACATTTCGAGGATTGTGAAGTAAATTTAAAATCGAGTTTTGAGTCAATACTAAACGTGTTTGGCGTTCGATTGGACCCAGACCTAATTATCGTATGCTGATATTTGTCGCGAATATGATTTTGTAAGAGCACGACTATATGGTTCCTGCAATAAATGTTTATGTTTTTGGATGAAAAATATTGAATTATTCTATACAAACGCAAGTTAACGAAGAATCTCTATAAAAAGCGGCGGTCAATCTGAGGGAAAAAATAATTCGAATAAAGGTTTAATGTTTATCACAAACACATACATTTTTGCTAGCATCCGGGTTAAGTGATAAGTATACGAGTACATATTATTATAAACATAATATTATTGTAAACACTATTAAATTTACAAACTAACTCGTTAGTTTCTTAACTGTCAGAAAATTGTGAACTGTACCACAAAACAATTATAAATATATACGTTATTTATTAAAAACTGAAATGGGCTTACCCAAACCTAATTACACAACCCAACCCTAACCAAACATCCCTAAATGAAATTAGATTTAGTACCTGTTAAACCTTATAAAACTTGCACGTTTGTAGTGACTACTTAACATCTGGTGGCCTGCATGCTACGAGTAGTTTGATACTTATAAACCATAAAATCAAAATCAAGATCATTTACTTCCTAAAATACGTTATGTCATAATATTTAACATAACATTTAACCTACGTCTGGATAGCTTTAATTATGTTTCAGGAAATTTATAATAGGTACAATATCATGCTGCGAATCCAAACATAATTAAAAGTTTAACGATGTTGCTAAACTCATCTCTGCAGCTGTTTGAACAGGCCCTAATACTGAAATGACAAACATGGCGGACGCATTCGGACAAATGATAGCATCAGTGTAAGCGAGGCGTGAAACATCCTATTTGGATGTTTTGGTATGTTTCGACATGTTTTCATTTCGAGTCACTACCTATTTAAAATATATTTCGCTTACTAGCATATTATCATAATATACAGAAGCACGCAAAGTCCCACTTAGAGGCTTAGTCGATATACTATCAAAACGACTTACTCCAATGTACCTATAGAAAATGTTTAATAACAGATTTAATTATTAAATCTGAACAGAGGCCCATAAGGCGATATGGCAACATCCTACATATTCGATATCCATGTTCAACTTCAATTAGGATGGTTCTTATCTGAGGTCGAATCTTCAAAAACCACTCGTCCCCAACGGAAATATATGAACTGCTTCGCTTTGCAGTGGTTTAAAAGAGGTTATGGTACCGTATGGTGCCACTTCCTGGGCACTATACATTTCTTCCACCTATTATAAATTCTGTCACTATTGTTGCTGACAAGTATAGAAGATATAAGTAGCTACTAATCTTCTCTCTTCAGACATATTGAGGCATTTGTCGGCGGAAGCTCACGGCCGATTGCTCGTTGATTACGATCTGTCTCTCGACGGGATACATCTCCCTTTTGCTATCGAGATCCGGGAAATTAATGTGTTATCGATACATTTAACGTGAGAAATCACTTTGGATTACCCATCTCTTTGTTTGTATTTTTCGATTGTTTTTTTTGCTCTATGAGTAAATACATATTTATATATTGTATAGAATTAGTATTGACTTTACAATTAGTTGTTAGCATTATGTTGCCTTAATTAAAAGAAAGAAACATAATCACACTAATTGCCCCGCACTAATATTTCCTATGTCGTGGATGCCATGGACACACACACACCTGTCAATTACACAAACACCTGAACCGAGAACAGAAAACTAAATTCATCATTTTGTCCCTGCCGGGAAACGAACCCAGGACTCTTCGAATGAGGGACTGGCATGGCAACCATAACTCCATACGGGTCGTCGTAAGATTAAATATTAAAAGGATTTTGTGTCTCTTTTTTTTTTAAAACAGTTTGGACAAGAATAATGTTTAGCCGAAATCCATGCGTTTCAGCCATCTACACGTATTAGCCTTTCAGCAACTATACATCGAGTGAGGACAAACACGAATTTCGAGAGACCAGCGGAACGTGTTTAATTGATGATCTAGGAGTTTATTGCTCTGTGCCACCGAATAACAATTCGTTAGTTAAGAGTTAAAATAACCAATCTTATATTTAATTTTTAATTGACATCAAAAAAAGGAAGAGGTTCTCCATTCGACTGTATTTTTTTATGTTTATTATCTCATAACTGTCGACTGGCTGAACCGATTTAGATGATTTTTTTTTAATTTGAAAGTTGCTTGCTTTGATCCCATTTTAATTTGGTCCAGTTCTGACCACGACATTCATAAGGAAACCATATAAGTTTTAAATTTTAGTTTGTGCGCGACAACGTTGAAGTCGGCTTTTTTCGTAACGCGAATTACAATTATTACTCAAATATTTACATGCTAGATTACTCCGAAGTAAGAAAAAAACTAAACGTTTTATATTCCTTGTTCAGACTAAAATAGTTCACACGGTATGTTGCCTGGGCGTCGCTCACTTGGTAACTCAATTTTTGTAACAACAGGAACATATGAGAAAACTTCCAGTCAACCGAGGACCGACACGAACTAAATTCATAACAAATTCGGCGACAACAAACTAAGTCATTGTGAAGAAAAACTTTGTGGTTAGTTCGCAACTTTGGCGTTCCTACATCAAAGGGGAAATAGAACGCAATTTGCATTCAACACTGCTATTCGTCCAATTCAAGGCTGGTTGGCTGTCTTGGACAACAAAGTTTGTCTTGTAATGTAATCATGCCTCGGCGTTGATTTCTGTTAGGACTAAGTTAGCAGTACCTTGACGGTGAATCAGTTCCTATCAAGTAATCAATAAAATTATGTATATGAAACAGAAATGCACTAAGAAGTCGAGTGACAACAAGTTTTTAAAATTCGAACTCAATAATTATTTATTTGTATAGTAATAACGTTCTTAAAATTAGTGTAATAATATTATGTCTACGCCGCCGTAGCATTGTAGACGACCTACGAAATCTATAGGTACGTTACTGCTATGAGCTTCTACGATCACGACTATGAATTTGCTACGAGTTGATTGAATGGTTGAGTTGAAAACATTGGCTTACTAATTGCCATTTTCAAGTGTACTTTGATTTTGTTGTTTCATTCGGTCGATCTGTGTTTTAATTTTGTTTTAGCTTTGTGGGGTACAAAGTTAAGATTGAGTCTGGAATGCAAAATATTTTTTGTTTATAAAGTATTTCACTTTAAATACACTTCATGAAATTCAAATATGTATATGAATCGATTTCACAGATTTCAGCGCACGCGGTTTTGACAAAGTTGGCTGGGAGAAAAAAGCCAACAGAAAAAACTCTCGGTACTCTTTTAAAATCAGACATAATTACATTTTTCTCAGCCTGGACTGGGTTTTAGTTAGAGGTTCAATATGTCAATGGGTTTCAAAGACCAATTTGCACTGCGTATCGGCTGCAATTTCGTTTACCACTCTGTGAAAATAAAATAGTCCATTCGTACTTACTCTGAACCTTGTTTCAGATAAAATTACACCTTGATAGCAGCGCTGGACTCGAGTATGGCTTATAAAGCGTGACCCACTTCCATATTTCATTTTCGCTAAAATGCCGGGAGCTTTGCTTTAACAAACTTATCAAAGGTTTCGTAAAACTTGTCACCTCAAAATGGCCAGTCACGATGACTTTGAAACTTTGTAAAAGAGATTAACTTCCTAGTAGCTATCTGTTGCGGATGAGAAGTTAAGTTTTTACATAATTTTGAAATTAACTTTCTAATCTGTACCTAAATAAAAGACCCTTTTCTTTAAGGAATTTCTTTATTCAGTATAAAAACGAGACTCTGTTTTAAAGTTTTAACTATTAATAAAATTGATCGAACTAATAAATTACTTGGGTACATAAAAATACTAAAATCACGATTAAAAATGGGTGTTGGTGGTAGGATAGGGGAAAAATATTTTTTTTGTATGTATTATTTTTTATATCAAGTCCAAAAAAAGCTGAATAGCACTTGATGTGTGCAGGTATTTTATTAAATAACAGTATTATTATGTAATCGTATTATTTTCTTTCAAATTTTTGTTACGCTCGTCTCTTGTTTACATAAAAAACAGACTTTCTAATTATGTTTCTCCATCTGTTTTTTTGATAGCATCAACAGTCAATGTAATTCAAATTTTTTCCACAAGTTCCGTCTGACATTAATTTCGAGTAAATTTTCGTAATTAAGGCAACCCGAACGAAAACCGTGGGGCGCGCAACTCATAAAATATTAATAAACAACTTTATTCTTTAGTGAACTTTGACAAAGAGTGTCTAATGAAATTACGGGATAAACTTGAGGGCTGGGAAGTAAAAATTGTCGGAGTCCCGCAAAATGGGGTTGCTTGCCTTAATAAAGAAAGGATTTCACGTTACTTGAAGACTTCTAGCCAACACTGGGTATATCAAATATCTTCCTTTTCAATAAAAACGATTGTAAAATTACAGTCTACTTCTAAAAACTGAGCAGAAGGCAATAAGAGGTACGTTAGCGTTTGTCTTAAAAAAGTATGCGGATTCCAAACCTCTATTTCCCTTTAAAAATTACAATAATATAATAGTCAATAATATAAGTAGAATTAACTTCATTATTTTAGAGACAGAAATCATCAGTATTATTCCCAAAGAACAAACTGAACAGATCACCAGTGCTGGCACTGGGGCTTTCAACTTTCACAAAGAAAAATTTGCAATGAATAATAATTATTATGAATAGAATTTTTCAGAAAGTGTGTTCAACAATCCTTACTTATTCAGAGTACTGGACCGTATCCTAAAATCCTAACCCTTCCTTAAACTGTATCCTAAACCTGTTTGAGAGGAGATCCGTAGACATTGGTGGTGATGATGAAGCTAAAATATAAACAGATACGCTATCGGAATTAGACTGTTTTTTCAGCAGTTATTTGCACACGCACGAATCACGTACGAACCACATACGAACTCCGTGACATTGTGTACGTGCCGGACCGGATAGTGAAATAAAATTTAATAGTGAATTTGAATTGAAATGAATGAATGAATGAAAATCACAAAAATAAATTAATTGACGTTAGATATTAAATATTTAGTTAGATATTAAATTGATACGTTAATAAACCATTGTGACACTAGTAAAAATAAAATTAATTCATTAATAATTGATTTTCACAAGACTAGTGTTGGCATTCAACTATTAAGAAATTATAAAAAAATTTATGAATGAAAATGTTTATGATTATTTCTTATTTGCAAGACGCTTGTCATGTAGTTAACTAACTACCCCCCGCTACTTCGTCCGCGTAGAATAGAAATCAAACTCATACCCATGGACGTATTAAAGTTATTATCATTATGAGTCTAAAATTGGTTCAACACTTTTTGATTAGATACATTGTGTCTATAAGACTATTCAAAAAGCTAAATAACAGTTGGTTCCTTATATTGGCTAATTAAAAAAAAAAGTTTATATAATAAACACGAAATAGACCCGTGAACATGAATAGAATATTTATGGAATGGATATTTATGGAATGGATATTTATGGAATGGATTATATTTCATTGTCCCACTTCAAATTCAGGTCAACACTCTTTTAAATATGCATTGAGTAAATTAATCGTGTCCTTTGTGTATTCAGATGAACTTCATTCAACTACCATCAAGCTATTCAATGCAACATTGAAAGATGCAGAGAATCTTTATCGCACACCACACTTCATTTCACCCCTCTCGCATCTATTCTTACTGAATGTCTTTAAGAATCCGGACACGTATATTCTATAGAATATAGGTCAGATATAATAATATGTTTTTCTTTGACAGGAAAAAACTAAAGCGCTATATTACTTTCTTTATTGGTACATTTATATTTTAAAGTAATGTTTAAAAGCGAAAAGAAAAAAGGTACATAATACTAGCTGACCCAGCAAACTTCGTTCCGAATAAAAATAAAAAAAAGCAAAATTTAAAAACAAAGAACAGAAAAAGAAACTTCACGTTTGACAAGTAATGTGAAAGAAAATAGATAGATTTTATTGTAGTAGGCTTCGAAGGTTTCTATTGAAATTTATTTAAAAGCCATTATTTCTTCCTTGCAAATCATGTCTTGACGGAGAGCAGTGTGTTCGCTTCGATATAATTTATATGCCGTTGCGAAACCGATGCTTTAAATTACAAGCGACAACGTTTTTTAAATTGGTAAGTACATAACATGTTCGGGGTTAGTTTGATTTTATCCAATACTATCAAAAAATTCTTTGATAACTTGCACTCTCGTACCTATGCAATTCAGCAAAACATTATCGGCTTGGTTTTCAATTAGGACTACGAATCCCTACGACCTACCTGTCATTTAATTTTCTTTTTATTAACATTTTTCCTCTAACTTAAAGCAAGCAGGCAATGATTTATAGTAATCATTTCTATAGTTCTAACTCTTTTAACTTAGCCCACACGCGACCATGTCCCTACGCCCTGCAGTTGAATTATTTATTACCGGGAATACTTCACCCGACGACCGACTGCCACCGACGAAGTTGCTAACGCGTTACGAAGTGACGTTATTGTTACAAGTTTCTATGAAAAACACCTATAAATCTCTTAAATCAGGGGAAAGCGGGGCACGAAACGTAAAGGCGTAAAGATCGATGTTATGGAATTTATTTGTACGTTTTGAAACGTTTATTACGTATGTATTTTTGCTTCATGCTCTGTCTACGGTTATTGCAGTTTTTTTATATACAGTGACAAACGAATATGGCACAGAGTCACATATTAGAGAGTCACTTGTCACTTTCAACTGCTGTTGTTATTTGGTTTGTGCCTTTAGATTCCTCTAAGTCCATCTAAACCAACCCTCCAACAACCGAATGCCCTAACCTAACCTAACTTAACCCATCGCCTTTATTGTCACCGTTGTTACTGTCACTGTTGACTCAAAATATGAATTTCTATAGAAACTACTTATTTGTGTGAAAAATATATTTTGTAGAAATATGTGTAGCATAATTATGCTTTAGTATTAAATGACGGGTTAGTATTTAAGAGCAACAACACTGACTCATAATAGTTCTTATTCAACATGTAAGCTCGATTTTTAGTATCTACTCCGAGATTAAGAAATACTTAAGGTTTCCAAATAACCTACATACTCGTAAATAAAGTCTGTCAGAAATTATTTATATTGTGTCTTGCTTCAAGGCAAAATAACGTACTGAACTATATAATTAAATTATTTATAGCCCAAAATTCTTCGACCAAGTCAACATATGCCCGCCACAGCTGGCGACGCGTTTCATCTTTGTCACAAGTTTCTATACAAAACATCAATAAATCTCGTGTTATCAAGGAGAAATAGGTAAACAGGAAGAAAAAGGATGCCGGATGTTAGGGAAATGTTATGAAAGTCGATGTTGGGATTTTTGGTACAGCTTGACAATCTTAATAGTTACCTGATATTATCAGCTATACAGGTACCTCTTTCTATCTATCAATATACTCATTTTATATTTGTTTTACTTCTGGCAGCGCAATGTCCTGAAACTAAATACAGATGAGAGGTGAAAATATTGTATACGATCAATGGGCACAACGGGAAGTAATTTAATTTTCTTTCCATTGTCCCCATTATGGGGATATGGCTAATGGGGACAACGGGAATGTACCAGTAGCGTACGAGTATGTTTCGCCGTAGTATCATTGCAGTTCCTGCATATACAGCCTCTAGATTACTAGACGATTTGCAGCCGATGACCTGTCTTTTAGTTTGTGCTAAACCGAATAGATTCCAATATTACTTGAGGTTTTATAATTCTTTAATATAACAAACAAGTATAGCATACTATACTATGTCGTTTATGTTTATGTTTTGAGTAAGCTGTATATTATTCAAATTATATTTAATTTTCCTTTTCTTCTGTACAGAATAATGGCAACACAGGGAGAAAATAACCATGCAAAAGGTACGGGATCTCGTAAAAGCCTGTAACCCGTAATCGCCGATCGGCTTCCGGCTAATTGGTTTCGGTAAAAACCTCAAATCACCTCATAAGCTCATAACCATGTAAACATAAAATGCGCGAGTGGGAAATAAATTAAACAACTGCGATACGGTGCGCCAAAGTGATGGGAACAAAAAAATTTATTCTAATCTGTAAACATTCGAATAATCTCAAATTCACGCAAACAACATTTTTCTAACAGAATAATTATCATATTTACGATGACATCCATATCACAAAATGAAGAATTATGATTGAAAGTCAATTCAGGCGGACCACATTAAATTTGCCGTGTAAGTCATACTTACTTTACACAAAACTTTTATAGCGTTACTTAAAGTTTAATTAAGGTCAAAAAATAAAATTAATTAAGGTCATAAACTAACTTATAGTAATTTATTACAAAGAAGGAAGAATTATAAAAATGTACATTTATTTCGTCAAAAAGATAAAAACCAGAATGGTATAAAAAATAACAAAATATAAAACTAAAAAAAACAACACAATATAACTACAAAGTATTCACGAGTATACGAGTATGTTGTTAAAGTTGCTTAGTTACGAAAAATTTCTTGGAATGAAAAAGAAACTGAAAAGCTATGTAACTTATTCACGAGTAACAATTCTTAATAAATCTACGAGTATGGAAGATTCGTTACATCACTAGCTGTATGAGTAAAAGCTAAAACAGCCAGTCCGTTAGCCACTAAGTGCTGTTGTTTTTGTTATAAAATTAATGTGTGGCCGATGTGCGTACTGGACTTCTAATGATTGTTTATGCGTTCATTATAATTTCATTTTGGGGCCACGTACTGATTACTATTTATAATAATTAGTACCAATACCAATGCTTTATACTATACGTTAGAAAAAGGTTTAAAAAATGTTATATTTTCTTGTATCACACAAACCACAATTTAACCACTATAGAGAAAATGCCTTGCCTTCAACCCTTTTTATGTTCCACTGCTGGGTCTCTCCCCACAATCTGTGAAGGCGTACTCCACCACGCTACTCCAATGCGGATTGCGGATGCGGTGGAGATACGGGTTAGTGGCCAACCCGTGTTGGACGTTGTCAAACCGTCTAAAGGGCCTTCGACCAGGTTTAACGATTGTTATCTGTCGATAACAACTGGGACCGACGGCTTAACGTAATCTCCGAAGCACGGAAGCGCGCATAAAATTTGCCACTAGCGGTCACCCATGCGAGCACTGGCCGCGCCCGACGTTGCTTTACAATGTGATCGCTTGCGATTCACACTGTCAGCGGGGCTATGCGCGCTTCTTATAGACGAAATAGGCTCAGCAAAATATCTGCACCAGTTTGTCACTCAAATAGTGACCAATGTAAAATCCCTAGTATTTACAATCGACGTAGACTGGAAAGCCCCAAAAGAGCAATTGAAACAGCTCATATTTCAAACATTCCGTTCATTTGTTTGCTTTTTCTAGTTCTCTTGTGCAATATTCTGTGAAACACGATCCGGTGCAGATACTCGTAGCGTCGTCGTGCGATAGGGAGCAATATTGTAGGGTTTTAGTAAAGGAATAACAGAGGGGCATTTTTACTTTTTATAGAAATTGTTTATGTTGTATAGTGAGCTGCCTTCTTTATATTGTGCTCACTAAGGCTTAAGCTATACTGCTACTACTATACTACTATACTGCATCATTTGTTAATAACTTTAAATTACAAGTTAATAACAAATGATGCATACACTTGGTTTTAAAGAAGTGGCGAGAGTTTTTTTCAGCCGGAGTTTTTCTCCCGGCCTACCTTAGCCAAAAGGGCGCCTAAAGCAATGGTGCCGTGTTATATTATGACGTTCATCCAGTGTATACGTGTACCTTACGATGAATAAAAATTTTTGATTTTTTAATTTTTGATTTTATTGTCTGTTACTACTGTGATGAAATAATAATATATCATGTCAGATAATAATATATCAATTCGTCGTCCGGGTACTCATCCACGAGTGCATAGGTCATTAACTCATTACATAAACTGCTTAAGTAAAAAGAAAAAAAAGTTAACTTATTTATACGCCGCGTACGGTGTATAGTTATCTATTACAAAATGGCAATTGAAACTGACTCATATTTCAAACGCTCCAAACATTGTTTTCAGCTATTGTGCAGCAATACTGCAAGCGCGATTTATTGCGCAAGCTTGCCATTAAGCAATATGTTTTGCGGAAACAACAGAACTACCTATTGGTATCATGAAATTTCATTTGCTGCACTTCTCGATTTGTGGAGAATTGGGAATTATTTATCTAAAAAAGAAATGTGTTTACATGTTTAGTAAATATGTTTCAAAAACAAAATGAATTCGTTTTTAAACACAAATGAATTGCATCCGTGCGAAACCGGGGCTAGTTAATAATAAAATAAGTGTTCCATTTTATTTTATTGGAATCCAATTCACCTTCGTCAGCCGCATTTAAAGCACCAAACACAAAAAATTTAAATTCATAAACTACGAAAACGATTTCAATTCTGCTTTCTGGGCAATAACTTATGCAATAACATCAATTTCCATTGAAAGAAATACTGCTTCAGCTTTAATGCAAAGCGACAGTCGCTTTTAAAGGTTTTTTATTTTTCAAAGGTGTTTTACTTTAAAGGTATTTTATTTGACTTTTAATGCTTGACTTTTATCGAAATATTAGCCTATGCCCGCGACATCGTCCAAGTGGATTACTTAATTAAGTGGACCAAGGAATTACGTTGTCCCAAACAAACTTTGCTCCCGTGTTTCATCCCCTCAGATACAACTTTCATACTATTTCTGAAAATCCTCTCTTATCGGATGCCTACGTCATTTAATAATTAGCATTTATAATATAACATTTATAGTTGAGTGATATTACTTCATAAACGTCGAGTAGCCGCGTAGTTAACTTAGTCACTGCATAGTGCATAATGTATTTATGCACATTTATCCAATTCTTGGCCATTTGTGGGTAACTGACCATGAAAATGTGAGGAGCCAGTCAAGGCGAACGTACCTAAAATAAACATTTTCTTTTCTTTTTTTACCGAAGGCCTTTATATTTTCTGTGTTCTTAGAAATATAGTTACGTCACTCCAATCGTTAGCCGAAGCAGTAGTTGCTTATTCAAACTAGTTTTGAATAGCGAATAGGGAAATATTACAGTCAGCTCCCACCTGTTCCCACCGAGTCTTTGACGGAGCAAACTTAATAAAACTTTTGAATGCAACCTTTAGTGACACGAAGTTTCTCTACGGAGAGCCGGGGAATCGAGGAATAGAGAACTTGCTTCATCTTCGTGAGGTAAACGAGTTGGGGGTGCAATTTTTTTCAACATTACACGGTGGAACGTATAAAGACGCTCAGTAAGTATAATGCGACTTCAGTCTAATATAACTCAAAAGACATTACAATTTGCTAAAATTTTGTAGAACCTCTGCAGGTTATACAAAATTTTAGAGAATTATTTTAATAATAATTACATATATTTATATTATAATAATTACAAGGTTAGAGAATTATTGAGATAATTAAAATATTTTGAAATAAAAGTGTATTAATTAGTTCTTGAGTAATATCACCGGATGTAAATAATTTATTATACTAATTATTGCAATGCGTAGGTCGTCATACTAAAATAATTATTAGATTTTTATGAAATACACAAAAGTGAGTAAAAAGTTTTTTTATTACGAGTATTCTTTGGTTAATATTGTCTTGCCTTGTATCTTGTGTTAGGTATTACGTTGAATGAGATTCCAATCAAATAATTGTTTTTTTTCATTGTTATGTATTTACTTACATTTAATTCTCCCGAAAGATTCTCTTAAGAAACATATTGTTATTTGCATCATCATTTCATCTTCCATCGCTCATAGTTCACCATCTCACAGTGCAATAAGCAGTCTTATGCTCTGACAATGTCACACAAATGAAATTGAAGTTTGACGATAAGCGAATCCTCAATCAAGAGTTCGTTGGAACTAAGTTTGAAGCTCGAAGCTTCGGAGCTCTGACCTAAATCTGTAAATTTTTATAAGACTGTAACGAAATGGGTGCTTCTGAAATTATTTCTGACGTTTTTGAATTTGTTATTTACGTTTGCTTGGCTTGACGTAAACGAATGAACCTATAGGTACTATACTAGCTGTGTCCGCAACTTAGTCCGCGTAGCATTTTATAAAAAATCTATTTTTCAATCCGCAGATAATTCTAGAATAAAAGTAGCATAAGTTACTCCTTATTACATCAGCTATCTGCGAGTGAAAGTCCCTTAAAAATCGGACCAGCCGTCAGACAAACAAAAATTGTAAAATGATAATTAAATTTAAAATAATTTAATATTACAAACTGACACTCCAACTTTAATTATTTTTATAAAGTATAGATGATACATAAATACGTAATTGAAATAAGCATAAATTAACAACTGCCATCTTTAACTGCCATGTCTAAAGTTGGTTAAGGTGTTTAGTAAGATTTATTGGTAGACTATCTGTGCCACGCGGTTTCACCCGCGTTTAGAATTGTGACGTAACGCTTGATAGCCTATAACCTTCCTATATATATAACCTTTCTCATTAATGTAGCTATCATACTCAAAAAGATTTTTTCAAATCCGACTTGTAGTTCCAGAGATTAGCGCGTTCAAACAAACAAACAAACTCTCCAGCTTTATTAGTATAGATTTCTTTGACGATTACGTTTAATTCAATTTTAATCTCTTTAATTTGTTACGGAAGTTTTTCGGTTGGTGTTTTTGTGAATTCAAATGTCGAAGTGAAATCGTTATACTGAATGGTAATAAAATGGCTGCAGATTTCCTAATATTCACACGCGCACACACAAAATTGTAAAAGTTTTAGAACCTGTGCCTTTTTTAGTTTTATCGCTCTTATCGCTCTGCGGACATTAAAAAAGGTATTCACTCCGTCCGACTTACAAAATATCATTATTATTACTTTTTGTACTGCCAATAACAAAATTGTTAACTAGTAGTAATTATCTTGACGTCAATAGGTAAGTTAAATGTAAAAACCCTAAAAAAAACAACAATTTTTCCAATTCTTGTACAAGAAAACACAGTCAGAAACAAAAATTTGAAAATTACTTGTAGCAATACATTATTTAGGACACATATAAAAACATATAAAAACTCAGAGAACGTAGAATATTATGTGGTCACTTTTTTGTAAAGCGATGTATGAAAAAGTATAGTATATAATATTTAATAGTAAGAATTGTGATTGCAATACTATATATTATGTAAAATATATATACGTGGGCAATATTTTCCACACTATGAACCCTACCGAATCAATGATTTAGAAACAACAATAAAACATAGTGACATAATTCCATAAATGCATTAAATACTGCTATATGTGTGTGTGTGTGTGTGTGTGTGTGTGTGTGTGTGTGTGTGTGTTAAAAACAGAAATAAAAGTTGAAAACTTGAAGCACTTGTACAGCAAACTGTACCGTTACGATCCGGCGTTATCTGTTATTTACACAGAGTGAACTCGAGATAAGATATATAAATACCTAGAGACACTCCGGCCCAGCTAACATCGCACTGAATGATTTCGATACTTGATTGGCGTGTTTAGGAACTAACGTGTAACATTTGTAAATATGTTTAAAACAATTAATTTTAAAATAATTTGTAAGCCGCATTTCCAACGCCGACGTTTTGCTTAGAAAACATTGTCCTGAAGCTGTTACACTATGTATGTGTATAACGTCATTGTTAAAGAGAGAAATGAATAACTTCTGACACGATACAGTAGCTGACTATTTATCATTTATCATTTGGAATTTATCATTTTAAAGCAAATATTATAGTTCTGCAATAAAAAATTATTGTAATGTAGGTATGACAAAGACAAAAAGTGAATATACATTTTGTATGCTTACTCATGTGTAACATGAATATGATATCATAATAAAACATATGTTTTGCACACGTCTTGACTTAAAAATCTTGAACATATATAAATGAGGCAATAAAGTATACGAGCGAAATATTTCAAATTTTCGTTAATGTTCGACAAGAAAAACGTTTTTTAATTATAAAGTTCTCGTGCGTAATAAATAAGTTGATATTATTTATATGTTATACGTTCAATGACACTTGAGACACCACAATTCACGTTTACTTATTTTCACAACGAAAGATGTCGCATGCAAAAACAAACAAATAATTTTGCCTGTCGGTACAAACAATCAATAATGTACAGTAAACATTACTTCGTGTATGTAATAGTGTTTGTCACCGAACGAAAGAATGAGCTAATCTTGTGCAATTAAGACTTTGTTTTCTTTATCATTTAATTTGCTTGGCACATAATTATATTAGGCATATTATTATGGTATATACAATACCTATTTTGTATTGAAAAATTATTTATTCCATGTTCTTTTGAGGCTTGACGTCAGCAAATAGGGGTCAGTGTCTCCGTTACTTAGTAGTAATATGAAATACGTTGGTAATTTTATTGCTTTAAAATGTTATAGGTTCGTAATCCAATATCCATTTTCCAAAACAAAAATTATAAATTAAAGAGTATAAATGAAAAAAAAATTAATATAATTTCCAGTAACAACAGTTAAAACTAATCAAATTAATATTTTATGTATCGCTAAACGAAAAAGTCGTCTCCACGCCGCCCCTGTGCCACAGTCGTCACATGGCGCGGTGGGGAGAGTGTATCGTGTAGCGCGGCCGAGCAGTCTTGGAGCGCGGATTATTATTTTGTTTTCTTGGAAAAATAAATAAAAAATTTATTAAAATTATTATAATAATGAATAATTTACTGCTAATTCGATGAGAACATCAGTCATCAGTCAGTCATCGAATATTTAAAGTATCCCATTATTATACATTTTAGATCGTATTAAATTATTTTTAATGTCAACATAGTTATAGCAAGTAAAAACATTTATTAAAGCCAATTTAAATTTGCATATATATGAGATGTAAAATAAAATACAAAATAAATCGTTTTTCATATTAATAATAATTCTGTCATAATAATTATAATATAGAAGGCTTAAGCATTGTACATCTATATCATATCGCATTCTAACTAAATTTATCAAGATGTTTGAATAGTAATCCTACTAACATTATAAACGCGAAAGTTTGTAAGTATGGATGGATGGATGT
>DWQK01000885.1:0-17947 GCA_018231225.1 Noctuana stator
GAGTATGCTCCAGGCCTTCCCCGGTTGTGGGGAGAGACCCGTGCCCAGCATTGGGACATAAAAAGGGTTGAAGCCAACTTTAATAGATTATTAGAGTTCATAAAACGAACTTTACAAAAACTGAAGTTCTGAACGGTATCTACTCACGAGGTCGCAATGTTGCGCCGGCGCATATACCTACCAGCACCAGCTGATAGAAAGTCCACAGTCCACACCAAAAGTTCAGTTGTTGACAGGTCGCGGGAAGCAACGGACGTGAGCGCGACGCAAATGTTACCGACTGCACGCGGGAAATAGTTGCGTCCATATCGTGAATTAAAATTCCAAAACTTTGCTGATATATTTCATTGGAATAACTTGCAGACTTAAAATGGGTGTCAGTGCAAGGATTGTCTTCTTGTTCATTTTTATTTCTGTAGCAGTTGCTGGTCCCACAGGCTCTGCAAGGACTGCTAAGATCGATGGTATGTATTTAAACAAAAATAAATTACTGCATAAATTAATATTTCTTCCACTGAGAGTGGCAATAAATTATACAATAAATTGCTATACTTATTGTAACAAAATGCTAAATATCATATTCTAGACAGACAAATAAGTAATAGAGATCTATTATAATTAAATTGAAAAAAAATTATTAGGCTGACGCAAATACTCATAATCCACCCAAAGCTTTTATTTCTAAAAAAAAGTTTAGTTTTTTTACAAAGAAAATATAGGAAATACATAACGCTAGATTACAAAAAAACAACTTATGCAAGGGAGTTCACAGTTCGAAATAGTTACAAAAGCGGAGCAAAACTTTTACGGGCAATTTCACAGCAAATGAAATTATCTGCGCCTATGAGTGACAATGACCCACTCAGAGCAACCAGACGTCATGGTTCGACGGGTTGCAATAAAATGTGAATTTACCGCAAAACAAATGTAGTCTTTTGTTACATTTTAAATGCAGAGCAGCCGTCGACCTGCGCGGGAAGAATATACAAGTTCGGTAAACAATGCTCGAGAAATAATTATTTGGCAAATTTACAAATTTTACGCAACGCATGCATTTACAATCGTGCTTTAAACTAATATCTAGTTGTAAAATCTAAATTAAGTCAACGTTACATACGTACCTACTGACTTACAACGATTTTGCAAAAAGTACCTGTAAGTATACATACTTACCTATGGTTCTAGCAGAAAATGTCCGAACATCATTTCTCGGCTCGTGTCTCAATCCTCCGGAAAGAACGGTATTGCGTTTGATATAATAACAGGGTTTTTGCAAGCCTTTTGTTGCACTAAGCTTTTATCTCTGTATTGCTCGTTTAACTTCTTCATTCTTGTGATCGCAACTGTCTACAAGATTTAGAACAAATATTACAATTATATTAACATCGTAATAAAGTTCGGACAACCCCTCTGTGTCCTAATCATTGTAAAGCACACAGAGCGAGTCTATATAATATATCCTGACACAGACTGACTAATTCTCATGTCATTCAATTTTGGATCGCCAATACCAAACTAAAATACCGAACATTTAGTAAAAACTGTCGGATCATATTAT
Organism: Noctuana stator; assembly: GCA_018231225.1. Classification (NCBI taxonomy): domain Eukaryota; kingdom Metazoa; phylum Arthropoda; class Insecta; order Lepidoptera; family Hesperiidae; genus Noctuana; species Noctuana stator. The sequence continues at coordinate 1,559 of DWQK01000885.1, forward strand.
TTTTTGAGTGTCTAGCCTTCGCTATTACATAGGCTTGATATCGTAACATAGAAACTAAAAGCCATCTATGATGAAGACGTCCTTTAAGTACTAAATAGAATTTATTATTTACCTATTTAGGGTATCACAGATGGTCAGGCTGTGACAAAAATTCAGAGATTGCTAACACCAACTTAGTTAAAAGTGGCACACTTTTTCTTCGTCTATCGATCAGATAAATTTTACCAATAATGTTTTTGTCAGTGCTTAGTGCTATTTAAAGCAAATTGTTATTAGAACCTTGTTATTAGAACAAGTAACAAGTCTTGTTTAATCCGTTTCAGAACCCAACGAACAATGAAACAACAAAGGGTCATCAAATCGTTGCTTAAGTCGATTTTCTTTACCCAAGGTTTCATTCCAATTCTAATATTGCCTAATTATTCTAACCTGCAGTCGGCTGACAATGGAAGTTTAAATAGTTAATGCTTAGAACTGAACGGTTTTTCATCACCATTGTTTAAAATGTCGTTACGGAACGGAACCATTCACTTCCGAGGAACTCGATTGTGAAATCCACGTGAGACAGTTCACAGGTCAACACCACATGGTTTGTTAGCCTTGTTGTTATCTCAGACACGTATTTTCTGCACTCTTGTTTCATGAAGCACTAATTAGTACTATTCAGACAAGTATATTAACTACAACACAACGAAACGTGTAACGCTTTTCAACGTTACTCTATTATTGTACTTTAGGCACGCATCTGTAACAACGTAGATGATTGGAATTGGGAATAAGAAATAAATGTATAAAATTCCTTGCTTTAAGATAGTTCTATACTGGGTTCTATATAGTGTTATTCTTTTGTCTGTTGGATTCTGTAATTACACTGTTATAGTTATATAGAAGATTTCGCATAAACATAATGTAGTATGTCTTTGAAATCATATTTGCGCTTAATGAGAATTATGAATTTTTATGCATAAACAAACGTCAAGTCCTATGCGATTCAGACGAATGTATGATTCATTATTATCCTAAGTTTATTTTAAGGAAAAGTTTCCACGACTTAAGCCTTCGTATTCCACTTAAAAGCTTATTCAATTTTACCTTTTGCCCGGTATCTGCATTCGTCAGGGTTCAATATCCTTGACCATTCCAGACCCTCCAATATTGACAGTGTTCTCGGACATTTTACGACCTTTACTCGACTTAAGGGCCCTTAGCAAGAGAATGCAATACTCAATTCTGTAAGCAAAATGTGGGCGCGGCTTATTTTATCCTTATACGTTTTTAAGAATGTTTTTAATTTAGTTCCAACATAAAATTGATTTATGATTAAAATAGCAGGAATTTCATTTTTGAACAGTGTCTCATTGTTGTTTTACTAACTTAATTTTACTCAAAATTTACTTAACTTTTAATGGGTACCTCATGACACTTTAGTAGTAAAGGCAGCCCTAACCCATACACTATGTCATATTGTTTTGTCCGAGGCGAGGATTGAAATAGGTCAACCCTTAGGGTAGGGTAAGTTGCGTATGAATACTCGAAGGGTCAACCTTTTTGCGTCTCTTAAGTTCCAAATTAAAAGAATTTAAATTTTTTTCAAATAAAAATATCGATGCGATCGAATTGAAAAATTATTAACACGCTTTCTGTTATACCGATCACGTAGATAAACAAAACACTATCATGACCGCGTTAACAGGTGATTCATTTATTATGTAAGTCATATCAATAACTTACATATGCAATTTATCGATAAATCACGTACAATGCACTTTATCAACATTCAAATCCATCTGCTTATTTATAAAGCAATGTGCGTTGATGTAATGATTGCTAATAACTTAACATTGTAATATCAGTTGTAAGAAAAGGCAACCGTTGTTAAAAATTGTGCTACGTATTTGTAATATTGATTATACGTTTCATCACAATTACAGGCTACAGTTGCTTATCGTACCGTACATTTATTACATTTCGTTATGTCACCCCTGTAGTGTCTCAATCTGTGACTGCCTCGGAGTATGTTATGCCTAAATTTTGTTTATAAGGACCGGATAGTCAAGAAATTGGAAATTGGCACATTCTGCAAGCGATGCAGATGAATCTCTTATTTTAGTTAAAAAAATGATTTTCTTACTATTAAAGGCAGCTAATAGACAACTATATTTGTAGGCGTCTTATAAACTTAAAACCAGACCATAATCAGGAAACCAAATATATTTAGGCAACATGTATGTCATTTGTCAATATTATGTGTCACTTGTCTATCTCATTGGTTAATTAAGTTGTCACATGACCGATGACTGACGTTCCTAACTGACGTCAACATAATGGTTTTAAGAGTAGTATCGGTTATATATTGTGATACATAAAGGAAATAATAATATAATAACTGTTAAAATTGTTTTGTGCCAAAAACGGTTTGAGTATATTTTGATGTAATAGACTCGTTTTACTTGGATAGATCGCTCGATTGTGCTCCATAGAAGTTATTTAGTAGATTTCGTATCAGTTCTGTTATGACTCAGTTCCCTTGTATTTAGTACTAAACTCTATTTACTAACTCTAAAATTATAAGTTCATGCGTAATAAACTAAGGCGTGATAGTTTAGTGGTCGAATTTTGGCCTGCCGGTCTGATTGTTCCAGGTTCGAATCCCGCGCGCACACCGTTTTATATGTATTATAAATTAATTATCACTTAAACGTATCCGCGTTAAACCTTAAAGTCTTTACCTTTAAGTCTTAACTTTCGCTGTTGCCAAATATGTTACTAGCTCTACGTATGAATCGCAAGCACTCGTAACATGTGGCAATAGCAATTTTACGTTCATATACGTTTATAGTACCGAAACCGGTCTAGCATCTTTCCAGGGCATATCTTCACTATTACAGATCAGGAAACTTAAAGCCATGTGTCTGATATAAAGTGTCATCGAACTCTACCATAAACACGATTTATTTGATCTCCGAATGACCGCGTGAATCAAATCAAGGAAAACGAGTATTAATGAGACAACGAAAAATGGAACTGTATAACTTAACTTTTTTGTATTATTACAGTATTGTTTTCTTTATAAACATTATATATAACTTTATTTAAAAAAAACTTTATTATCATTTAGAACCTAGACTAAAAAAGTATATTGAAATAAAAACTATAAAAATAATAATAATTTACTATGGTAATAAAGTTCTTCGGTGACTGTGTGATATTATGTATATACGGGACAATGTTCTTAGTAACCCACCATGGTCCAGCTTAAGCCACCAGTTGTAAAACAGTATATTTAGTGTCGTTAAAGCTATTATTTAAAAAATAGCGGAATCTGTTTTATCAATCTAAAATTTTTAATAATTTGAAAATCAATATTTTCCTTTTGAGAAATCTGTCTGACCTACCTGAGATGAAAAAAATCAAGTTAAGTGTTATCTATTCATATATTGTGCAGTCATTTCATTTACTTCACCTTTAATTGCTTATGTATAAATTAAATATACCTACTAATGTAAGAAAACTAGAAAAGATCAGGAAATGTTAAGAGTTAGAAGGAAAAGCTCTAATAGAAATGTAACTTGTTACACATTTCCTGATCCCTTATAGGATATAACGTAACTTACATAAGTCAACTAGCTATGAGAATGGCTTATAAGAGGTTATATACCGATAAGATTTAACATTAAAGTGACGAGTAAATACTCATTTTGATTGAAATACCTATACTTTATATTTATATTATCTCTTGTATGTCTTTTAGAAAGTCAAGCTTTCCATAAAAATAAATAGATACTTATTAAATTAGCTCAACTGTAACAGAATAAAAGTAGCTTATTAAATAAACAGATAAGTTTACATTTATTAAAGTTTTTCAGATTTATGTTCAATTTTGTGGAGAGTTTAACACTCAACTCTTCTCACTCAACTTCACTCAACTTCATGAATTTCATGAAATTTCAATTATATTACTTAGGTTTAATTAATTATGCGTAGATATATTAATTCAATTATGAAAAATTTATATTCATGAATTAATAGTTACAATTTTAATCTAAACTAAATCTACTTGGTTCAAATCCTTAATATGATATATTGTTATTTGATTAACAGAGTCTGATATCGTAGCATGAAAGTTAGTATTACTTAAAATGCCTTCAATATATCTAACGCCTTAAGGTCTTCTTCAAAGCTGACATTTAGCTTCATCAATCATGTTTCATAATGCTGTGGATAACGGTATAGCACTGTTCATTATACTTTCTTTATGGTGTTTTATTTATAGGTAATACATATTAAAGAAGAAGTGGTCGCTACAGTCAAATGGAAAAAATGAATATCTAAAATTGTTATTAGATTAACAGCGGTTCGTTGACCCTGAATGTATTTATATACATGCTACTTTTATGTTGCCATTATTATTATTAAAAAATAATAATTACCGGATCATAAAATGTGTAATAAATACAAAGTACATTCTAAACAATCTCTCGAAACTCTAAAAGACGATTCGATAATTTTGGCAACATTAAAACGAATGCAATTTATCCTTCCCGATAAAATTAAATTTTATAGCCGTGTAAAAAAGGTGCCCTTTCGGGTTGTGCATCAGTCAGCACGCAGGTCATTGCCTCCATACACCTCAAGGTAAAGTGAAAGCGTACAAAATCGAAAGTTAGTGCGAATATAGTCTTTTGAATGCTATTCTTTCATTTCTAAGCAAAAACAAAATTTTGATTAAAAAGAGATTTAAAATAAAACCATGACAGCGGCTTAATCGGTCGTAACAATTTATCTCCAATCTCTCTTCGGTAAAAAATAAAGAATCAACAGTTGAATAGATGCAAAAGGAACGTTATAAATCTATTGAAGACATAAAATGGTCCAAAATGAAAGGTCTCTAAGGTGATCTTCCAGCGACAAAAAAAATTATTTACGACTCAATATAAATAATCTAATATATAAAATTCTCGTGTCACGATGTGCGTGATTGAACTCCTCCGAAACTCGACCGATTCTCATGAAATTTCTCATGAAATCGGGCAACATCTATTTTACCCCTAAATGTTAGGGTTAGTGCACCCCTTAGTTTTTTATGTTATATGGGTACGAAGTTCTCCTGGTCAGCTAGTAACATTATAACAATATTCGCTCACGCTATATTACACCACATATATATCTACAGCTATTTCACCAATATCCATGAAGAAATCTAAGTAGGTACTTTAAAGCACAAGCACTATAACAATTTCGCTGTAAATTTAAACTCACAGTTATTGCAGTTACACAATGTAACCTATTGTTAGTAATGTTTTTTCGATTTTCGAACATTTCATCATAGCTTCAAAATGAAAACCGCTAAAAAACTTTGTGAAATAACTCAAGTTAATATTTGAATGCAGTTTTTTTTTAAGAAAAAGGCAAAAATACAACATTCAGATCGCCAAACAGACAGGCAGATGAAAATAAACATAACAATAAAAATAAAAGAATTATATACAAAATGACAATCAGATCAGATGTTCTGAAAATGCGTTTAAATTCAAAACCTTTACTTTATGTATCGATAAAGTAACGTACTCAACGTTGTAATATCTGTAATGAAAAAAATGATTTACGTTTGAAGTCGTATGTAAGATTTAAATTACAAAAATAAAAATTTCTCATAAATTAATACTTCGGAAACTTGCGATTGGCATAAGAAACATCGTTCAGTTAATTTTAAGTACAAAACAAAATACATATAAATACAAGTAGGTAGGTACTTATTGAAGTTGTATTAAAAAGATTTACAAGCGAAAATTTTCACGTAAAGTTGAGAGCGAAAAATGCAATAAATTTGAACTAGTTGAATAATAACATAACCGGTTACATTAAGAGTGAGCACGCGCGTTTCAGAAAACTGTAGTCTATTCTATTCACTAATTAAGTGTTTCATAAAAAATTAAATCTGTTTAAATTTCGTCCAATTACTCGTTATTGATTTTTTGTCAAGCAAACAAGCCCGCAATGCCCCTGATGCTGACTTGTTACTGCAACCAATGGACACCCTCAATCTCAAATAGGTTAGAAGTAGAACGTACTCGTAGAAACGTTGCTACTCATGAGGACCGAGCCCGTAGCCTCAGAACTAAACGTTAGACTCACCTTAAAACTGCTTTTCACTTGCCCTTTATATGACCATCCGGAAATATGTTCAAGGAAGAAATATATCATTTTGAGTTACATCGATACGGCTTTCCGCCTGCCAAAGGTCTTGACAGGTCACTCGCAAATCACAACTTGCAATCTAGGGTTGTTGTATCAGTATCAGCATCCGCATTTGAAATTTTATTTATTGAAAATCTGCATTAGCAACAACCCTGTAGCAATCTAGAAGATAGTGTACAAATTATTTATTGTTTTCTGGTTAAATTATAATAATATCGATCTCATACTTCTGTGTCTCATATACCTACTTCTGTGCCTTTTTTTAATACCATAGAAGAATTAGTTTGACGCAATAATGCCTGTTTTTGTAATTGTCAGTTCTTGGTTCTATTACTATTAAACTCTACTTATCTTATCTTACTTATCTTTAAAACGAGTCGCACAAAGTGGTACCTATTGGATAGATATTTTTGGAATTAAGTTAAATTTTATATAAACATTTCATAATTTCATATAATATATATATTTCATATGTACATATAGTTAATACACTCAATCTCAAGATTCACCCTCATAATTATCTTTGACGGGTTCTTAACAATGAATCAGTAGGAGGTCGAGATAATTTCTTCCAGTAAAAATTTCACCATTCATTTGGCTACCACCAAGAATTAAGAAAATAAGAAGTGATCGGAGCATATGAATATGAACTGAATGTATATCGGAGTTTTTCACAGTCAACCAAGCGACTTAGTTTTTAGTACAGCACGTTAGTAGGTCCGTATATCGAGTCGTGTTGCAATGTTCTTCAAATGTCATCAAGGAGGGCTTCATGCCAGAGTAAGTATAGGATATTGATGGAGACAGAGGCTGCGTTGCAACATTCTCGATCACAATACTAAGCACGTGTATTAGTATGTCGAAATGGGCTTTGTCGAAAAGCTTGCAGTCTTTACAAGTGTAAGATTGCTTAGGATCTAGGCGACAATTGGATTTAATGGATGCATGACGAAAGCTATATAGGTTTGTTTGTATTTAACGACGTGTGATAAGATTGTGGACTGATACAAATAGGATAGATAAAAAAATTCGGTCGAATCGAAATAAGAACTTGCTTCTTTTCTTGATGAAATTAAATGTAAATAATAGTTTGCTTTGTTCTAGTTCTAAACATAACTAACAGAGAATAAAATCCTAACGATGTCCTTGGGAAATTTTGGGTTATTTGCAATTACATGACCACAAATACTTCCCTCAAATACTTTTCGAAATACATCACTTTGATTTTGTTAATAAATACAAAAATGCGTGCTTATAAAATGACTTAACATATACATTTTATACAACTGTGTAAAGTGTACTGATGATGCTCATAAATATACAAGATTTAATCTCAGCAAAAGACATCGTCGGATTGCGTCTTGAATCGTTACGTCGATGTATTGTATGGAGATAAAAGATTTAAAGAAAGAAAACTTACGTAGCATTAGTCAACGTCGAATGACTATACATAGGTACGATACATGCAAGGTACAAGAGAAAGTTATCTTTCATACATTGACACAATCCGTTTTTAGACATGAAAAATAACCTTCTGGATTATTAAGACATATTAAGAAATTTTGTAATAAAATGGAAGCATGTAAAATCAAATTCTAAATTATTAATCTATTAATTGTATTAAGATGATGCTTAAAGTAACTTTTACAGTGTAGGCAACTGTTTCAGGCACTTCTGTGTTCCTAATAGAATCAATGCCAAATGTACTATTTTCACCAATTTTTTACATAATTTTTAAAATAAATGTACTTAATTAATACAGAACGCAGCAAGAGATACATCGTCATAATAATAGACAGCTGTAGCCAGCAGCAAAATTTTATTATTCCGATTACCAATTGTTATTATTACCTACTTATGCACTGGCCCAAAATTTTCGAGTTCTCTTTTTATCAATCTTTTTATTTACTTACTTGAGCCGTTATTATTTATTTTTGCCAAAAGTTGCCAAAGAAACATTATAATAAAGTAACATTATTTCCAAATCTGTCACTTCAAATAATTTTGTGTCGATGAAAAATCGTGACTGTAGGGTCTCGAGCGCAACAACACTTACAATCACTATGATTTGGCAAATCCTTATTATGCCGAACGCTTCAAACGTAATCGAAAATGGCCAATTATCTTCTTACCTTTCAATTGTCCCAAATCGTCATTTGCAAGAACAATTCAAGAATACGGCCTCCAGACTTTAAATGTCGAGTCTATTTGAGAGTTGATCCATTGTCAATGTTTTTAAGTCATATATTATCTATACACAGTTATTACAGACTGGTTCTATATACTATAGGTTATTGCTACTTTTTTAGAATCAGTCCAAAATAATGCATATGTCAACATTTTTTCTAACATTACTACGTCACCCCAATCTATTCTTTTAGGTATCTAGTTACCTTATTAAGAGGATAATGATTTTATTAAAAAAAAAAAAAACAAAAAATTAATAAATATTAATTTATTAATAAAAATTAATAATAAATTTCTACCGCAATTTCCCGCTTCACTTAACGAAGGCCTTGATCAATAGACACGTACGTATGCTTTCGCAGTTTGTTTCACACAAATTCTTTGTTAGTCAGTGTATGCAAATTAGCTATATACAATTACATTGAACTGAACTAGTTCAAACGCCTTAGAAGGCTGGTTACGAAACGTGTCTGTTTTGTTAAATAGTCGTTCGTATTTATTATTTTATGCCGCATACTTATCACTTACATGGAAGCTTCCTATATTTATTCGAAGATATAGTTTTTTTTGCCAAAAAATTGCCAAAAAATATTCTATTACACATCCTACTCAATATTATAAACGCGAAAGTTTGTAAGTATGGATAGATGTTTGTTACTCTTTTACATAAAAACTACTGAATAGATTTTAATAAAACTTTACAATAATGTAGCTTATACATCAAAATAACACATAGGCTACAAGTCATAAAGATATTGTGTGAATTGCACGAAATACTAATTCTGCGCAAGTTTGTAAATAAACAAGAGAAAACATGTATATCTTTAACCAATATTTTGCCAAAAAATAATGCAAACTGGAATTCTAAACAACCAAACCCTTCTAGTAATCAACGGATATTACAATCATATTTTGCCTGAGAGGTACCGACCGAATCCTTCGAAGCAACGCCCCTCAAAGCCACACCGCAATATTTAGCAACCGGTTGCATTGTATTAACTGCATTATTATATGCGATGACGGCCCACTTTATTATTGTGGAACATTATGCACAAAGCACACACAGGAAGACAGTAGAGCACATGAACCAGGTCGTTAGTCAAATGTAGTCGTGTTTTGAGTATTAACCTAAAGCAATTAAGTGGCGACTAAACTATATTTTTTCCGCACGACTTAAGGGAGACTTCCTAATGGCCATTAATAATTTTATCTTGCTGTTACCGAGACTCATTTACGTGTGTAGGTAGGTAATGTACACGAATACATACGAGCATATAATGAGACCCACTTGTCAGGATTTGTTTTGACGCGACTAGCTTGAGTTCACAACCTCAAAATAAAAAATTTGGAAAGTTAAAAATCATAAAGTGTAGTTTACATCCTGATAATACTATGTTAGAGTTTGATTAACGATTAATTGTTTACGATAAATTCATACGAGGACAAATATTCCGTGCGTCTTTTGTATTGTAAATTAGTAATCTTTTAGAACTGTTATAGTCCCAAAATGAATAAGTACGATGAGCAAAGAACAAATGCTATTGAAGCTATGAAACATTAATCAATAAGTTTTTTTTATATTGTTGAACATCAAATAAATTATACAAAAACTAACATTAAGTGTTACTATGGACCTTTGATGTGCTAATGACATAATAATGATTGATTCTTAATTCGGTTATGTGCATGAATAACTTCGATTTAAGTGTTGCATTAGACGAAGGTCGTGAGGTCAGGAACCTGAGTTAATAAAAAGTCACTCTAAGGTCTTTAGAATAATTAAGATTAAAACACGAATATTTCCAATTATAATATAACTAGTTGGTGTCCCCGACTTCGTCTGTGCAGGATTAGTATTTCGAGCAATTTACACAATATCTTTCTAAATTGTAGCCTATGTGTTATTCAGATGTATAAGCTATATTATTGTAAAGTTTCATTAAAATCCATTCAGTAGTTTTTACGTGAACGAGTAACAAACATCCATCCATCCATCCATATTTATAAACTTTCGCGTTTACAATATTAGTATGATTTCAATTAAATGGCTTTAATTTTTTGTAGAATATAAACTAAATTCAGGTAAACCCAGATAACAGTATGCGGCAAAACGCATCAATTTATATCAACAATACATTACCCGCTCCCGTTAGCTTTCAAGCTTACCAACATTGTATTAGGGATTCCTGATGCTAAAGGGTGATACATCAAAGTGATACATACATTTTCACATTTATGCCTATCACTATACACTAAACAAAACACCACTACATAGTTTAAAACAAAGTTGCTTTCTCTATCCCTATATCCCTATGTATGCTTAAATCTTTAAAACTACGTAACGGATTTTGATGCGGTTTTTTTAATAGATAGAGTGTTTGAAGAGGAAGGTTTATATATATAAACGTTCACAGTTTTTCTGTAGTGTATTTAGTATCGGCATTGCACCCGTGCGAAGCCGGGGTGGGTCGCTAGTTTCCTATATAACCTTCAGCGAACGCCAAACAACCCACACAGTTTCCTTCAACCACTAGGTACCATCTATTTGTGCTCTAGACTAAACTAAAGGTTAATGAGCATTTCACCTCTAGTGAAATAACTTATTTATAGCGATGAATAAGACTTCAAAGATGTCTTAACACACGGGATCGAACACCTGCAACCACAAACAAAATTATAAATTGTGCAATTTTTCTCCTTCATTACACACATTCTGTTTTCCACACGTTAAAATGAAACTCACGATTTTTCTCCATCTTGCTTTAATCCGAATGATAGTATATGATTGTAATTGCATTAAGGATTTTACATCGGACATTATGAAACACATCATGGACGTGTCTTCCATAGAAACTAGAAAATAGCGTCATAAATACAATATTCTTAAATACGTAAAAGATCTTACTAACAAGCTTGATTAACTGAGAACAGACTCAAACTTTGGACACAATAAGGACCTAAAAGATACTAATGAATTAAAAATTATTGTACATTGGTGATGATGATGATGATAATGATAGGTGGTGCCCGCGACTTCGTCTGCGTTATAAATTGTAGCCTATGTGTTATTCTGATGTATAAGCTATATTACTGTAAAGTTACATTGCTTTCAGTAGTTTTTACGTGAACGAGTAACAAACATCCATCCATCCATTACCACTTACAAACTTTCGCGTTTACAATGTTAGTAGGAATAATTTTTGCAGTTATTATTGACAATAATAACTGCAAAAATTAGGTTTAAAATTTTATAAGCAACCAGTTCCTCTGATACCTATGCTATTTATAGTTTCAGAAAATTAACAACTCCGCATGCCTGAGTTGTTCTAAACGTATGCACTATTGAAACTTCCAAACCGTGACGAAGGCGCAGGTGATTTGCGAGGTAAATGTTTATTCATACCATTACAAGTGTGAAAGTATGGTTACAACTTACAACATCTTACGCTGATAGCAACAAGCCATTTTAGGTGGATGAAAACGCACCTGCGACACACACTTTTGCCACTCAACAAAATATCTAGAGGTAGCTATGAAACTTTGAATTTTTAATGACAGTAATAACAGTTTGACAGTTTTGACTGTTGGCCAAAGTTTACTCTCATCCGATTCGTGCATCCGATGCATGTTCCCAAACACCATTTTCAATAGATTTAGAGAATATTTTTTCTTTATACGGAAATATATCTGAAAAATACAATAAAACCGTTCGAGTAGAACTACCAATGCGGTCTAAAATAACTAATTCCTTATCAAATACCTTGTAATTAAAACAGGTCTCTTATCAGAAACAAGAATTACCGTTTCACAGTCATTCAAATGATATCATGTACTTAAGTACCGGAAAAAGAAAAGATCTCTTAACATTTTGTTCGGACAATTTTACATTATGTTGAATGTATGAAATGTTAATTGTATTATGAAGTTTATGAATGTATGAAAATCGACTGAACAAAATGACATATTAAAGTAACATGGTACCTACTGATGCATTCCAGCTGTGGTGTCGCGTGGAAATAAACAATTTATCAATAAAACCAACACGTGAGGACACATGTTCTGTGCGCGACACATATAAAACAATGGATTATTCTATTCCACACTAATAGTTAGTATCTATATGCTATAAAATGCCCGCTAGGACCCTGGGGCATGGTGGACTGGCGTAGCAAAGACTACACCACATACGTCTCTAACTATTTAAACAGTGCGTAATGTAAGTTAAAGAGTTAAAAATAAACTTACACAAGTGCCGGTCGTACATAAAAACTGCGAGTGGACGTAGAACAAGCAACAAAAAATCATGACTTAAAACAAGTAAACACTTGCGTCAAACGCTAACGACCTAGACCGTGAAAATATTGACCTTCTGTTAAGCTTGAATATCTCAATATAATTGACAATGCAAATATTCTAGAATCCAGACTGAAAAGACGGTAACAATGGTAACAATGAAGAAGTAACTATTGTTGAAATAAGTAATAAATCAAAAACCCATATTTTCATACGAAACTCTTACCTACTTACTGTTCTATGTTTTTTTAATAGTTTACGAGTAGCAACCCGTTTTTGACACCCAACTGGACAAAAGTCCTATTTGAGGTCCCATGTGGAAGCGTTGCTACTCATGAGGACTGAGATAGGCCCCTCAAATAGTGTCTCTGGCTTCCAATCTCTTCAATCGAAACACAAAAACTTGTCAGACTTGTTCACAAAAGATGCATATTGATTTCTATAACCCAGTCCATTTTTTTTTCTTGAGATGATTATCAGAAAATTGAGAGTGAGTTATTAATATGACCCATTTCTCAAAAGTCTAAGAAATAAAAGAAAAACAGTTTTATTCGTATAGTTATCTCGTTAAAACCAAGAGTTCTCTCGTCGAAATTAAATTCTAGACAAACAATCTCAGTTCGTACAGTATCTGTAACGGTATCCCAATTACTAACATCTATATCAGATAGCAAACACTGAGGAAGCCAATGAACTCCCAATATTAGAAAGTACGACTGGCGTATATAAGCCTAATTTATCTAGTACATGTCATCAATATACCGAAGCGACTTAATGGGTACAATAGTATCAATTACTTCGTTAGTAATACGACGACAATGTGTGAATCTAAGTAAGTCGGAGATTGATGAGAGTGTTTTGAAAGGAAACTTTTTAATTATAGCAAAACTAGATGGGATGTTTCTTATGCCGCTAAATAGTTCTTTGAGGCAATCTACGCATTTAATTCATACACATATTAATTAATTATGGTTCAATCAAGGAAGCGTTGAAAGAAGGAATTGCGTAAATTTATTATCCACATACCACGACGTACGCTGCTTGGTATCCAAACTTTGCCCATGCATCGGTAATATAATATCAAAAGTAGTTAATAAGTTAACTCACCAAGCAACAGCAGAATCAGCGGGTTCTGGAACTGCTCGATATACTTCTTCCAGAGCGGGTCTTCCTCCTTCACCTGGAACTCGTTGGGTCCCACGAAGTTCATGCGGTCGTTCGCCTCGCGCCATGATAGACCGCGACGGACGTCCACTTCCAGACGCTCCGCTACCTGGTGAACAGATGATAAAAAGAAATTATTTAAGGAACATAATCTACGAAGACGTTATAATTAAGAACTTTGTAATATCTTTGAAGATAATCTACATCACCTAAGCCTCTTTCTTCATGTGGATGACATGAATAAAGAGGCTTATTTCACATTTAGACTCATGATGATTGAAATTGTATAGTTCGTCTGGAGACCACAGCTATCATAGCCCGGCGCTTAACAAGATATAGAGAAACTTATAACTGTAAAACAATTCCATGATCTAGACCAACTTATTACCTTTAAAACAAAATGTGAAATTTAATTTGATAATATCGTGAAATATTTTGTAACCCAAACTAATGCAAATCGAGTCCCACATTTTAATACTTTCAATCAAACCGGAGCCCAACTGCTGAAAAGCTAAAACTAAAAACAAAACACAAATTCAAAGAATTGAGCCAACAGAAAAAGAAAAAGACCTGAACGTGACCTAGTTCATCGCATTTTCACAGATAATTCGAAAGACCCCGGTCCTATCTCAGTCGCTTTTTTAACCGGATTCCGGTTTGCGATCCAATTACAAACAAGCTAGACCCAGGCTCGCGTGGAACGATTTCCATTTGACCTTTGTAGTTCCAATTATAAAGGACTAATCCAAGTATATCCTCAGATTTAGAGCTACAAAGCAAATTCTATGAACCATTTGTAGGGATGAAACTACTAAGAACAAAATACACAGTACATAATACATAATAAAAAATATCAAGTGAAGCAACATCAGACATAAGGATTAAGATTTTGAGAAGTGAATGGAATCATTTATTTTAAATACACTAATACTGAGAAATATTTTTTATTTTAAGACAACAAACAGTCGAGCACACATTTACTGATACCAGATGAAATGCCAGGCTAAAATAATCCTTGCCATCAAAGAACCCAATATAGAAGCTATACGGAATTAGCTCAACGGGATTTGTATTCGAAACACTCAACCGCATATTTCTGGCATTACGAAGTATATTTACAAAGAAAGCAGATCTTCTGCGTCAAGTTTTTAGAAGACAACTGCAAATTAAGCAAAACTCATTACGGTCAATTATAAACTAGGTCAATTTGGCTGTTTGCGTGATTCGCATAGCACGCAATGCAGTCGTTCCCGAATATTAGCATAGGACTGTTGTCACTGTAGGTATTCTGTTGGAACAGTCGCTAACACATGTCATAAGGAAGTATTAGATAATGTAGATTTTATGACAGAACCAGTTGTGGTAAGCAATTTTTTTATCGTTAAACAGCATGCAGGCCACCTGATGACAGTCCTACGTCCAACCAATACGTCCAGTACTTGTGTTTCGGTTGGGTTTCGGCTGCCGGAAACACTATATTTCAGGCAACCATCTTAGTCCTCGTGAGTAGCAACGCCTCCACATATGATCTCAGATAGGGATTCTTTCATATTGACGGTTGGACTTGGATGTACATGGGTTGCAGTGACTATTTATTTGGCCTGCATGCTCGTTTGCTACTTATAAACGATAAAAAAAAACTTTAAAAGGCGAGAAATATTTATGGCCTTACGTAGAGGCTCAGCTTCTCATAAGGACTGAGATCACAACAATCAGCCTATCGAATCAAGTCGCAGCATGGTGATAACCTCTCATACAAGCCACAACAAATAGCTATTTACAAGAAATTTTCCTCTATTTGTCTCTTTCTTCAGTTTTCAGCGCGTTGCGGCGTACTTAAAGTAACTTTACTATAACGAATATTTTATATAAATAGCCATTTACTTACTAAATTAAACAAGCAATGAATTACTATTTCAGTCGTAATGAAATAGTAATTCATTCGTAAACTACAAAACTGTACATGCTAGGGGGATTTTTATAACAATTTTAATCACCATGTAACCTTCTGGTAAAAACTCTTGATGAGACTTTTACGACCTTCGAAAGACACGATATTTGCGCTTTAAACGCATAACGCACGCTCAAGCTATTACAGCACATTTTTAAGGCCAATAAATATTATGACTGTAATATTAGCATCAATGTGCTAATTAAAGTCGTGCGAAACCAAATCTTTACTTACCTGTAATAATTTTTTTATAGCAAAACTAAAATCAGTACAATTTTTTTGTTATTGACACCTATTGCGAAAAGAGTGTCGTTTGACCCCACGTCACCCTCAGGTCTCAGCCACATTATGCGCCCAAATTCTACTAGTGCAATTATCGAATAGTAAAGAAACCGTAATCAGACATTGATCTGGGGGGAATATACGATGTATCTATCAACTTTAGAGCACTAACGAAGTTTTTTGTGCGCACCAAACCATACTGGGGTGAACTCGCCCCCCCCCCCCCCCCCCCCCCCCCCCCCTCCCCCCCCCCCCCCCAACCCAAAAACCAACAAAAAAAAACAAATAAAAAAATCTATAATACAATCACTAAA
>DWQK01000886.1:0-17943 GCA_018231225.1 Noctuana stator
CTTTACATAAGAGAAGACGCTTTAGATAAGGAAAGGTGGCGAATGTACATCTGAAGAGCGATATGAAGTGATGGAGTGTAGATGTCGGTGTTTAATTACAGTTAGATAAATTAATATTAAACATAAAAATTCGAAGAAAACTAATTTTTCTAGAAAATAATGCTTATAACTTACAACACCTAAAACGCAATTATATAAACGGATTACATAGATGGTACATATTTTACGTTATATATATTTTGAATATTTTTAATGGCAATCTTACATCACTGTCAAATATTCCGATTTTGTATGTTTTGCATTGGATCGAAACGGTTTGTTAGGTTTTTGATTGGTTTAACCTTGGTAGGGGTTGTCATAATATAAGCATATTGGATTTTGAATGGAGAATTTTGATAATGTGGAAAATGAAATAATTTTTAATATATAATATTTGGTTTGGTTGTTTTCATATTTGGTTTAACAACAAAATACGTATTATTTATTTAAATATTATCTGGAAATCTGTTGAATTTGCTTCAAATGTAATAGAGTTTTCAATTATTGTCTACATTCAATCTAAATTTAAAATTTACCGCCATACCCTTTTGATTTGAGAACCCCTATTTCGAAGCGTTGTTGTGAATCCAATATGGCGATATCTGATGTTGTAGTATTTTGAAGGTACGTCAATTTGACGATTCTATAATGTGTAATCCGGTAAATATCACATTGTTGGAGAGTTTACGTTTTATTTATATGAACAATATACAAGTTTGACTTGAATAACTTGGATTTACAGTGTAGTGAAAGGTTTTTAGATTGTATTGTTTTGTTTGTGATTTCCGATAATTTAGCGACCCATTGTCATACTAAAATAGTAAAAAAAACTTATTGAATTTTTACTTATACGAATCGGTCTAAGAATTACCTAAATAGAAGAAATACACTTGTGTTTATGGCAACGTAAGTTGTGCTTTTAGATCTTGCTATAGAGAATATAGATTGTAATTACGGCAATTATAAGACCAGTGTGTTTTTCGATTTTTTTTTATAAAATAATTCGTTGTATTTTGTTACAGAAGTGCATATGTTTTCGTACAAATGGGAGTTAAATAAATTATTTGTAGGGTGCATAAGTGTAGCGCCACAACAATCGGTTTTATTATTTGAGTACATGATCATTTTGCGTTCACTATAATGACGGACACAAGACGAAGAGTGAAGCTTTATGCTCTGAACGCGGACAGACAGTGGGACGACAGAGGTACGGGTCATGTATCGTCATGTTACGTTGAGAGGTTGAAAGGCACCTCGCTGTTGGTAAGAGCAGAATCCGACGGATCCTTGCTACTGGAGAGTAAAATACAGCCAGACACCGCATATCAGAAACAGCAAGATACATTGATCGTTTGGTCGGAAGGAGACAACTTTGACTTAGCATTAAGTTTTCAGGAAAAAGCTGGTTGCGATGAAATATGGGAGAAAATATGTCAGGTAACTGTTAATAATATATAAATATACTATACTATCCTATCTTACTTCATACTATATTAATCATACTATACTATCTTACTTCTAAAGTCAGTCTAATGAATATTATGTTTTTTAAACAAACTTTTTTATTATAACTCTAATTATTTTAGGTCCAAGGAAAAGATCCATCCGTTGAAATCACACAGGACATTGTTGAGGAGTCGGAAGATGAGAGATTCGATGAGATGTCGGATAGTGTTCAACCTGTGGAGTTACCAGCTTGTGAAATGGGAAGACTTGAGGATATCAGTGAGCTAGTTAATAGCTGTTTAGTATCTCAAGCACGGAAAGACAAATTAGCAGCTGCAATTGAAAACAATCACTATATAAAAAAGTTACTAAACCTTTTTCACATGTGTGAAGATATTGAAAATATAGAGGGGTTGCATCATCTCTATGAGATATTTAAAAGTATATTCCTTCTCAATAAAAACAATTTGTTTGACATAATGTTTGCAGAAGACATTATATTTGATGTTGTGGGCTGTCTTGAATATGATCCCAGTTTACCACAGCCAAAAAAGCATAGAGAGTATCTAAGAGAGTTAGCAAAATTCAGAGAAGCCATTCCTATAAAAAACCAAGATTTACTTGCAAAAATTCATCAAACATATAGAGTACAATATATACAAGACATTGTTTTACCAACACCCACAGTCTTTGAAGACAATCTGCTAAGCACATTGTCAAGTTTTATATTTTTCAATAAAGTAGAAATAGTGAAACTTATAGAAGAAGATGAGAAATTTTTAACAGATCTATTTAAGCTGCTTATGGATGATAAAACAGCAGACAGTAAAAGGCGGGACTTAGTTCTATTTTTGAAAGAGTTTTGTAATTTTTCACAAAACTTACAACCTCAAGACAAGGATACTTTTTACAAAACATTAGTTTCATTGGGGATCCTACCAGCATTAGAAATAACTCTAGGTATTGATGATCAGAAGACCAAGACTGCATCTATAGATATACTAACATATATTGTTGAGTTCTCACCTTCAGTTGTTAGGGATTATACACTGCAGCAAGCCAATAACACTGAAGAGGTATGTAATATTTGTGTTGTATATTATAAAATTTAAAGGAAAATAAGAATAAAATATGTTTTTTGTATGTAACAATGCAACACAGACTGCTATACGAAATTAACTCGCAAAATCTTTGATACAGAGGTACAAGTGTAATATTAATCCTTGTTAGATAGCTAATATTTACTATCATTTTTAAATAATCTGAAATGTAAAGATTACTCTTTAATTGTTACTGAGACTTAAACTGTTATATTATCATCATCAACAAACACATTCTAAATTAGCTGTTTAGTATGGTTAGTACAGGAAGTGTGAAGTCAATCAAAATATGGAACACAGACTGAGCTCACACAACTGTGTAAACATATATTTGCAACTATTTTTAGGTAAACATTCTATTACGAAGTTTCAGTGTCCATACATAGTGTACATCAATACCAAAGTTAGTCAGCGTCTTAATTTTTCTCCTTATTCCCTAATGAATTACATGCTGAGGTTATATGTAAATATTTTTAATTTTCAGGAACAAATGTTGCTAAACATTGTGATAGAACAGATGCTACGGGACAGAGATCCAGAGTTGGGTGGAGCAGTCCAGCTTATGGGAGTGTTGCGTATACTACTTGACCCCGAAAGTATGCTTGCATCAGTGAACAAAAGTGAAAAATCTGACTTCCTCAATTTCTTTTACAAGCATAGTATACAAACCCTTATAGGTATGTTCTTGTTCTACTTATCTATCTTTTTGTTATTATTTTTATCTATTTCTCTAAAATTTATTTTAATGTGTAGCAATGCATTTACAAAGCAATGTTTTGTAGGTGAGATTTAATAAAAAAATATTTGCATGTTTGTATTGGGTAAATGGCAAACAATTCTTAATGGTCTTTTTCTTAAAAGAAGTTTTGTCCAAGTCTATCTTGAGTGCAGAAAATACTTATATTTCTTCCAGCACCCTTACTTCAGAACACAACAGGTGAAAAACCACTGAAAGAAGATTATCACACAGTTCAGCTGCTAGGTTTGGTACTAGAGCTCCTCTCCTTCTGTGTTGAACATCATTCATACCATATCAAAACATGCATATTAAATAAGGTCAGTGCATTTTGCTTTTAATTTGTTAATTTTTTTTTCATAACTCTTCACTTTCACAGTTCAAAAGCGTCCTTATTCTTAAATACTACATGATGGCTTTTATACACTTAATGGTCAATTAAAGTAATGTAGGGCATTTTCAAAATTAGGACACCAATGTTGTATAAGATACTATCTATATTAACACTAGTTAACAATTTTGCTTGTTTGAGCTCCAAGAAAATAACATTATAATACAGAAAATATAAACGTTGTATGGCACAAAGGGTGGTTTTGTGAATAAGTAACAGTAAAATATGGAAGTAAGCAACCACTTTTTCATTGTACATTCTTTAGTATATTTCAAATGATTAAGATCTTATGCTTAAGAAAGAAATTATAGAAAAATAAATTCAATCAATATGCAAAATGTTATAAGCTATTATGAACTTACACATTAGTTAACATAATTACAAAAATATGCAATGGGCTATGGAACTATTTCTTATACATTTTCTCGAAATTTCCAGGATCTTCTTCGTCGCATTTTAGTGCTGATGAGGTCGACGCACACGTTCCTGGTGCTGGGCGCTTTGAGGTTTATGAGAAAGATTACGGCACTCAAGGATGAGTACTATAACAGATACATCATCAAAGGGAACCTCTTTGCACCAGTTATAGATGCTTTCCTTAGGAATAATGGCAGGTTAGTAAAGTTAAATTTCATTAAAACGTCGCAAACCGAAAGGGTTGACAGATGGACCTTGAGTTAATTATATTGATGACTGCTTTGAAAGTTTAATAAAAATAGAATTATGTATTTTTATAAGATAACTTATTAGAAATGTCCCTAGTTTACTATTTTCTGGTCTACAACTAATTGCAAGACATAAGGTTGGGAAGGTTAGCTATGGCTATTTTTAATCTATGCCATAAAATGAGTGCTTTCATTTTGCTGTTTTGTAAAGGTAATATTGGCCTCAATTATTCTTATGAGTCATTGCGGAGCATTATGTCTTCCTTAAATTGAGAAGTGCCTTGCACCACCACTGTAAATTGTACCACCACGCTGCTCTAAAATGGATTATGGTGCACATTTTAATTATTGGAGAGAAAATTTCTTGTTGACCTTGATTTAAAAAAAATTAAAAGATATGATTTATCGGTCCCTATGATAAATTACAATTGAGGTAAACAAACATTAATTTCATTTTTTCTTGTTACATCATGTGAAATTGTTAAATAAAATCACTGTCAAAATAAGTGTTGATGTGAACTTCATTAACAAGGTTGTCTAAATATTTTCATGAAACTGTGAATCGTGGACAAGTCATTTGTAGTGTAAGTTACGTTCCATTGAACATTCTTATTAATGTCTTCTGTTTAAATTTGTTTGTCTAAGTCTGGTCTCTTATACTAAAAATGAAACAAACAAGCTATTTGTCTAACATGTTTATAAGACCCATTGTTGAAAAAAACCAGTATCTCAAAAAATAAAATTATAGAGGACTATTTCTTTACTAGTTTATATTTAAATTTTACAGGTACAACTTACTAGATTCTGCAATTCTAGAATTATTCGAATTTATCAAGTTGGAAGACATAAAATCTTTATGTTCTCATGTTGTGGAAAACTATGGGAAGATTCTGGAAGATGTTGAATATGTACAGACCTTCAAAGCTTTAAAAACCAGATATGATCAGCATCAGGACAAACTCAAAGAGAGGGATAGAGGTGAGTTTTATGAAGGTAAAACACAATTTTTGCTTTATTTCTTTTGATAGAATAACAATTTTATTCAGGTATTGTTCTTGATGCTCTTACTAATTGTATTATTCCAGTAATTAGTTTCTTATCATATATTACTTTTTAAAAGTATACAGTTGATTTTTATAATCTATTCAATAGAAACCTTTTAAGGATAAATTTTAAATGATTTTTTTCCATATTTATGTTAATTTATTTTTAATATTAATAACATTGGATGTGGTGATATCAAATTAATGTCAGGTTGCCTGAAGGCTCGTTTTCTGTTTTTTTTTTAAAAACTAAAATTGCTCTTTAGTGAGTGGAAGCGTAGCAGTAGCGGAGGCGGTAGTGCCGTCGTTGCTGCGTACACGATACAGGCGGGAGGCTCGCGCGCCCGACGACGAGGAGGAGATGTGGTTCAACGACGACGACGAGCTGGAAGACGACGCGCCGCTCGACGCCGCGCAACCGCATCCGCACCCGCATCCACACCATGCGCTCGACGCTATTGGTAAATGTGTT
Source organism: Noctuana stator (assembly GCA_018231225.1). Taxonomy (NCBI): domain Eukaryota; kingdom Metazoa; phylum Arthropoda; class Insecta; order Lepidoptera; family Hesperiidae; genus Noctuana; species Noctuana stator. The sequence continues at coordinate 5,893 of DWQK01000886.1, forward strand.
TTGTAATTTTTGATTTAATTTTTTCTATCTATAGCTATTTTATGGCCGCTACTTCGTTCGCGTGGACTTGCGAATCTGGTCTAGAGAGAAATCAATAATTTTTCATTATACATTAACAAAACAAGGTCTGTGAACCAGTTAGTAATAGACGATTATCCGTTTTGTAACAGATGCATGATAAGGCGTTTTTCATTGTTCTACAGGCAAAATAGTAGAGAAAAAGGTGTGCACAAACAGCACAGAGAGTGTGAACGGCCCGAGTCGAGTGCTGCTGACGTCGACGCCGGCGGCCGCCAAGCCCGCCCACGCCGACGTTCAGGTATCCACGCCTACATTACTCAATAAGGTAAACTTTTAGTTTCCTCACGCTTCTTCTGTGGTCCTAGTACGAGATTTGGCATTTGCGGAAGATCGATTCGTACCGAAGTTTTTTCAATTCGTACCTTAATATATAGTTGCGTGCAATAATACTGACCCATTTCTTTTCTTTCAAAACATTTTGTGTGCAGTGCAGTTTTCATCAAACAGTGCAAATTTTTTAATTTACATCACGCAAGTTTAGTATTCGAAAAAACAGTTTAGTAAAGTAGATATATTTCAGTACACATGTTATAGCATGGTGGTCAGTAAGACGCACTCTACAATTATTTTCTTCGTAATAAATTACAAGATCTCGTACTAGAGACACTATGATCTTCTGTTGCTTGAAAACGGATCACTGGAATATTTTTGGATTATAGTAAGCTCCAACAAGCCACTTACACATTGCATGGTTTTACAATTGAAATTGTTGAATAGTTCAAAGACTTCAGAAAAACAAATACTATTTAGTGCAACAGTGCAATTTAGTGGTTTAGTAGTATTATAAAAACTTTAGTGCATCATGCTTGTTTAAAAATTGTAGTCAACACTAGGATAGTGTGTAGATGTGTATATATATACATACATATTAATTTTGTTACACTTTTAATAACCAGATTTGATTACCATTAGATATTTTTTGTTTATTGTTTTCTTATCCTCTTGTTTGTGCATAGTAAATGAATGGTCTTATTATCTTAAAGTAATCAATTGCTTTTTAAACAAAACTTAAGAAGAATCACGCTTCTTAGCCTGTTCACTTTCTTTTTTAAATTGATCATAGAATCTAATGTATAAATCTCATTCAGGGCCTCGTGGACTATGATGGTGATTCTGATGAAGAGGAGGAAGGCTCCCCTAGTAGTGCAGCGACCGGTGAAGAGCGCGACGCAAAGAGACCTCGCCTTGCGTAACGCCTCACATGTTCAAGGAATATAACCACATCGTCTATCACCAGCGTGCACCTAATGACGTAAGGATACGTTGCCTCCTCTTCCTTGTGGAGTTGAGAACCTCTGACTTTAGCTAAAAGGGTTTCACGGACGTCGCTACGATGAACGTAGCGACAAGAGACTGCGTCCAGCTGACGCCTCACTCACTTTCAAGGAATATAACCACATCGTCTCGCACCACGTGTGAACCAGATGCTGTAAGAATAAGTTGCCAGTTTTACTTTCTCATGTTAAGGACAGGAAATCCTTTAGGGTCTTTAAAACGGGCCTTTGAGATTGAAATTCTCCCTGGGATAATTGCTATGTGATTGTTTAAATTATTTTTAGCATAGTGTTGCGGCGGCTTTAAAGGTTTAAGGCTTAAAGGCGATAGTTGTGAACCTTTTTTGAAAGAACCGTTTGTATGTACTTACAGTACATACATACAGTTTGATGCAGAATTCGTTCACATAATAACTGAATATCAATTATTATGCATGTGGCATTTTTTTGTTCGAAAGTATTTCTAATTTAAGCAGGCAGTGTTTCTTAATTTCAAGATCAGTTGAGCAAAGGAGAATGCTGAAAGGTGGTAATAAAAGTAATGCCTTATGATTACCTATTAACCATAAGATAAATCACAAAAATGATAGTAATTTCTCCTTTCAATAATTTATCATTTCTTTTTAATTTTTGTATACTTATATAAATATTAACTGGACTAAGGTGCAAAATAATTAGATACGCAACACTATGTCTTCTTTCCGTTGTTTTGCGAACCGTCATAGTTTTCTATTCGCCTCATCAAAGTACATCATATAAAATTTTTATTGTCACTATTACCCACATGTGTTCGTCGAACTCTATGCATCACGTTCAGCGATTCCATTTTGAGCATTTACAACGTTCGGTCAACATATATGGGTCAAGTATTTGGATTTTTGAATATGTAAGTTAAAAAGATACTAGGCAGGCAAGAACTAGCTGATTTGTGTCCATTTTTATGTAAATAGGAAGTGGAACTCAGTGACACTTTGAGGTTAGTTAAGGTATGAAGGACTTTCATATAAGTAGTGTAATTACATCAAATTGTATCAGAATTTAGAACAAAGTATCGGTTTATGAGATGTTTAATGTGAAATAATCTTAATGGATAGGTTACGATTTTTGAAGGATTGTAATCAAAAAAGTACAAAGAAACTGTGTGGGATATAAATGTCTACCCAATAATATATATGTAGTTGTGAGAGACACTGTAAACGCGCAATCGATATGTATAACATATGTATCTATGAAAATCTGATGAGTTTGTGTTCAATAAACCAGATGACCAATCTTTCTTTAATCATAAAAGTTTGCTGTGGAATTGCTGAATATTGGAGTGTTAAAGTATGTCGCAGTTTAATCACAAAGTATTTTTAACTTCATTCTGTGCATACATATGCATACATGGGTCTAGTAGTTTATGAACAACACACCATTTATGTAATTTATTTGAACTCAGAATTTATCATTTGATTGAGCTTTATAGAGATGCTTATTTAAATAATAGTTTTATAGTATCTAAAAATTAATTCTCCAAGCAAATAAGTCATGAATCAAAATAATAATAATAATTAACATACCTATATCTCATATTTGTTAATATTGATTCCTAATTTATTTGCCACTACACTACACTTAAGTTAATATGGCAATCATTAGTAACGTAGCCTGGTATTTATGCAGTTCATGTAGAGATAAAATAAATATTTTGATAGTTTCAAGTAACCACACTTTATTTAATTCACTTACATGATTATGGAAAGTAAATTTTTCATGGCATAATAATAATATATAAATTTCTAAAATAAAATAAGGAATAATTATATTGCTTGCCGAAATGGATTATAAATTGCTTCAAAAGCATCTCTGAAAAGTTTCAACACAATTATTTTGGATGCACATTTCTTCTTTGATTTATACTTCATTACTGCATTTTAATTTGGATCCTAAAAAGTTTAAATTTATTGCAACTTATAGAAATATTTAAACAGTGATTAGGATCCAAATTATTATGCCGAATATAGTTTCACATTTATTGTTTCTATTTTGTCTTAATTCATGTTTCAGGATCTGTTGGGACAGGTAATGGTTATAGGATATTGTAGTAATATTCTGTTGATTTTATATATTTTTTAATTATAATTCTCTGTTCAAGCAATACAAATATATTCTCTCGTCTTTGGTTTATTTATAGCAATTTTATTTACGCTTTTACGTGATAGTACGTATATGTGATAAACTTTTCTGATTAAGAACCTTTTTATTTTAATTACCTTAATATATATTTCATTTAATACTCGATTGTTTTTTGTGTGATATTGAAATATGACATAATACAATTTATTAAAATTAATGCAGTGAATAAAAAGTACTTATTATACTGTTTGTAGGCGAGACCTTGGATCGAATTTAAACCAAATTTATTTGTTTATACTACCTTAAAAAAATTTGTTGTTCATTTCATCTCATTGGTCCATGTATGAGTCACGTTTCGGTACCAATGCAAGCAGAATGTCATTAAGACTTCATAATAGGCTTGCTGTGTAAATAAATTTGTATCGTATTTTGTCATATTTTTACAACCTTAGAAAATATATCCAAATTTAATTGTGATTGTTAAAGTATCAAATATTAGTTCAAATAACTTTCGAGTATATAATTATTCCCTTTATATTTTTCTAGAATTTGCATAATATAGTATATTTATAATTTTTATTTCAGTCTGTTACAGTTCACAGTATTAAAAAAAAAGGTCCAAACATAACACTCATACTTTTCGAAATAATTTTAACACAATGTGTGCATACAATACATTTTATTTGCATTTACTAGACCTTACGTAGTGAGGTCAACTATTGAATGTTAATGTGCGTCTATTTTGTATAGCTTCCCAATCGATATTTAAACAATACTTCACAACAATAACATTAGTCAAAAGTAATAGTTAATGGTTGAAATTGTCGAATTTTGTACTTTGATACGAATGCTATTATGTTAAGAGATACCGTAAATCGTTTTATGAAGTGTGAATTTGTATAATAAATTAGTATTTAAAATTTTATGTCCGATACAGTAAGTTGGGTAGTTAGAATTACGTGGACTAACTTAGCTGAGATGTCCAAGTTAATTATCAAGGTAAATGATAAGATACATTTAAATTTAAACACTGCTCTTATTTATTTAGCCCTTTGTACATCTTGTGAACTGATAATTCTGCGCATGCGATTCCCCGACTCTTAACATGACAAATTGTCTCATTTTGGTTTTGCGAAAAGTAATATAAACTTAGTAATTATGGTGTAACATTATCGCCATTTCATCGATAAGGAAATATAACAACACATTAAGCAAAATACAGTGTTGACTTGTTAAAATCTCAATGATTAGGAGTTATACTGTGGTCAAGGTTCTTTTTAATGATTATTTTAAATTCTAATTATTTCACAGTGTTCTAATATTTTAGTACTTTGTAAAAAAATAGCCTTTGTTAAATAACAAACTTTTCTTTGCTGGACACAATTATTATAATGATTTAGTAATTTAATTTCGTAATTGTTTGCGCACAATAAATAAATTATTTAAAATTTTACTTCTGTTAAGTTTCTATTACACTTTACAAAGTAAACTTTCATTTTGAATTATAGACATTGTATAAACTAAAGTGTGCAGCAGTGTAGACTGACTTTTGTCTAGAAGTGAGACATTAAGGGTTATGTATATTTGGTGTTTTCGCGAATATGTTTGTTGAAATTTTATTGATAATACTCCACTCCAGCCCGTCACAGATGTAATGATACTTATTAATAGACTATAGTATATGATGTTCATATTTCCAATTATTATTTAATTTTATTTTTGTTACTTCGTCCATTGTCGTCGTCGTAATTATATGTTGTGTAAGTGTAAAAATTAAATATTAATGTGATTAATTATTTATAGATGCAAAAGCATCCTTCACAAAGTATTTTGTACAGATTATGTTATCTCAAATTTTCCAAAGAGAGCATAGATAAGAGATTCAAATTAATGAAATGTGCATGTTCTTATGATCATTAATACACAGCGTATATTTAATTTATCGATAAGGTGATAATGTTTGTGATTTTTATTTGGCAACTTCATTTGAACACTGATCTTGATGCCTAGCCGTCTTAATTTTTTTAACTTGTATCTGCCCTAGAAATACATATCAATTTTATACTTATTTGACAAAAAAAAAACTGCAGATCTCTGTTACAATAAACTTTAACAATGACATAAACTTTTTTAAATGATGGTCACTCGTGGATTATTATGAACGGGGAGCTCTTAAAGTATATTTTTATATAAAAATAATTTTATGTGATATAAAGAAGCTTACAGTCGTATGCTTTTTATGTTTCCTTAATTTTATAACAGTTATTATGTTATGCAATATTGTCTTTAATTAACGTAATTTTGTTTCCAGCAACAACCCATAATTCCATGCTCCCCCTTTAACAATAGAACATTGTTCCCATCACATTTTTGGAGTCAAAAGTAAAAGCATGCACAGTAGATGCGAGACGAAAACAAATTATTACATACGTGGAATGAGTTTGTCAGATAATTGTAAATATATATTTTATGTAATAACTTTATTTTGAAATCTGCCAACATCCACGTTCGTAAATAATAGTATATAGCTGTCAATTAGATACACGATTCTTATATTCCTTGAAATAATCTTCCCTTTTACAATACGAAGTTCTAGATGAAAGTAGACTGTAATAATGACTATTTTTTATCTGTCTTGGTGGATGACCATCATAAACTAATTTATACACAATAAAATTAAATAGATTTACCTATTGGCAAGTTGTGTAAAATAAATAAGCTTACTATAATGCTATTATTATGTCACTAGTTAAGTAAGCAATATAAATATAAGGTAATACGATACAATTGTTTTTGATTTATTTCTGTGCCTCACTCATATAAATTTCATCTGAGTAGTAACGCACCTTTCATTGTCATCTTTTGTGCGATCCTATAGATTCGAATACAAAAAAGGACTTATCAAGCTGTTTTCAGTTTTAGTCCAAGATCGTTGCTAAAAAGAATGTAGCCTTCTCTAATACATTAAACCATAGGCCTTAATTGTTACTATTATTAGGTAACAATCGTTTAAAAACATTGGACGTTGGTTGGCCAATAACCTGTAACATCACTAATCCGCAATAGTATAGATAGGAAAACTAAAAAGTACAAAAAATAAACACATTTTAGAAGTATTTATTTGATTTGAAATAAATTATATCACACTTCATACAGTGTATATATAGCAAACATTCTTTATCAACGTTAACAAAGTTATGATGCATAATTATTATGCACCTATAGTTTTATCTCATTTCTATAACGCCGCACACTTAGTCCCACTAGGGTTCTGTGTAGTGTCAATACAAACAATATACACAACACCCAGGCTGGGAACTTCTATGCCTCTCGGAATCGAACCCAGGGTCCTCCGAATGACTGACCGTGGCGGTATGGTACCGACTACGCTACACGGGCCATCTATAAAAGCAAATGAAGAATTTATAGTAATTTTTTACAATGTTAAATTAGTGGCTACTGTCAACTACTTCAGTCTTGAGCTTGGAGGCGAGTGCCCTGCGAAGTTGCATAGCATCTGATGGCGGTTCTGGTGCAGATCCTTTGAGTACTGCGTGCGCGACCCTAGCTGATCGTGGTCGGGGAACTCCTCGGTAGGCGCTATCTCCGTCTGTTTCAAAATGTCTCAAATGAGATAAAGATAACACAATATAGGTACAATACATGATCCAACAGACGATCGTTCAGAAATAATCGTAATGGTATATGCTTGTGAATTTATTAAAATTATATTCCTAATCTGTCTGTTATGCGACTGTGTGTCGACTTGTGCGTGGAATATTGACATGGGATCACCTCATTGCGAGTGCTGCGAGTGTGATAAATCAAGGCTTCCACGTCCGGCGCGCATTAAGGTTGTGCAAATGTGCTTTTGCATGACCGTCGACGCCGTATTACGGTAAATTTTGTTCTTACTATCAATTCTCGCAATTGACCTCAGCTTAGGGGTTAATCAAGTATTAGGAATTATGCTACCTACGCTTTTCATCGCTAGTCGATAAGAATGTAGATTTTACATGTCTTGAAGTTTGAGAATGTTATGGCGATAATTCTCACAATATCCCAAAAAATATATTCGCGGATTAAACCCGGATCCTCTAAAGCAAGAGGCTGAAATACAAGGCTAGCTCTGATCTAATTGGATGACACTGACTACCACCTCCACTTTCTTCTCCGTTTTCGGCAGCGTCCAGCCTTCTCTCGCGCACTTGCTTCTTTAGTGCAAGCAGTTTGTCCCGCTGCTGTTTCAAGTATTCTTGACGAGTGCGCACCTCTTCCTCACTGACCTTAGTTGAGCAACCAAAAAAAGGAGATGTCAATAACATGGGCTATGTTTTAGCACTTCCATAGGACATACGACACATAAATGAGGTTCCATTTTGACTTACCTGTACTTTTTGCGGAAACTGTAATTGAGTGTTCTTTGGCAATTCCGTTTTTACTGTTTCTTTCGGTTTGCAATCTTCTTCCTTTTTTTCGAATGTATGCATTTTTGAAAGAAGAGTCTGTTTTTCAGCGACTATCTCCTCCGGGGCGACTGTGATAACTTCATCCTTATCCTCAAAGTCTTGTAACTGCAATCTGCAATCAAAGGTACTATAAGTAAAACTATAACTAGTTAGTAGGTACTACCTACTTGTATTGCTATTGTACCCATTTCTTACTTCTTTATTTCCGTCATAACATCGTCATTGTCTGGCCAGTCTATGCTTTCGTTGCTTTTCGAAGTTTCCAAGACTTCTTGTTCAGGTGAAAATAAAGTCGGCATTGTACCGTAGCGCTGTTCTATCAGTTCTAACGCCTGCAATTTTAAAAAGACAGTAGACAGTGCACAATTTTAGAATCACTACTTATAACTTTATTTATCTTTTTGTAATAGGTATACATACTGCAATTTGGTTTTATTTTATTATCCTTATAAAACGAAGCAAACCTGTAGCTGTAATTCCACGTTCTTGTGCGTCATCATTTTGACGAACATCTCGTAATCATTGGCGGCCCATATTTGTTGAAACAATCGCTTGTGAAAGTACGAAGGCAAGCCGGCCAGGTCGCCAGCTGACAGTCGACATGCTGCCTCGAATTGGTCGGCGGTTATTCCGATATCATCCATGAAGGAACCAAGCATTACATCCACCTAAAATTATTATGATGAACTCTAAAGAAGATGCAATAGGTTATTCTAACCTTTTGTAAATGTATAGGCACTTATTATTAGTATCTAGTAGTACTAAAAGTAGTACTAAAATAGGTAGGTATTTGATTATTTGGTATAGGTAGAATAGTTACCAGGTTTCGGTATTCGTCGTGGATTTTTTTGTACTCAGGTCTGTCTAAAACCTCTCCATTGTCACTGGGCTCAAATGCTGAAAAGAAATGTGGCAAGAAATCAATTCAACAAAAAACTACCTACTCGACTAAGAAATTGAGACGCCACGCCACTCTTGGTTGAAAAACAATACTGTAAAGGCACTGCAGTACAAATAATTTCTTCTGCTCTAGTTATTTGATCAAAAGAACACTTACGTAGAGATTTTTCTTCAATAAATGTCTGTAGCGGTACATTCCAGACGGGGCCATGTAGAAAACCGACGAGTGAATCGAAAACCCATGCATTGCTTTCAAAAGTTTCCATTTAGAATTAATTCCTTTAAATTTCGCACTATATGTAAGTACCTAGGTATCTAGCTACTGCAAAAGACCTACAGTGACTAACTCACTAGTTATTAAAATTGATCGGGGTGCAATATCAACGCAGTGTAATAAATACCTTGACATTTAGTAAATTTTTATTTGCCCCGTAGTTGCTATGGTTTCTATTACCATCAAATAATATTTTTAACCTGGTCAAGGTTGCCAATCCCTCATAGTTCGGGTAGATATTTTATGCTACTTGGTTGAAAAGTTAATGACGTAGTACCAATACCATTTTACTCTGAGATACACCATTATCTAACTATTAGATCATCAGGTGCAGATGCCGACCCTGTAATAATGAAGGTATATCTACCACATACTACATACCTACCTAGGTATATCAAGTTTATACATTTAAGATTCCTGATGACTAAAACGAAATGACTCCTCGACCGCATGGATGAGGACAAAAAGCGTTATTAAGTGTAAAGAGCGCAACAAACCAGAATGCAATACCTATATAAGTACCACATGGGTCATGAATACCACATACCACCTTTGCAACGATCAGATCTTAAATTTTGACTAACAGTCATACTCCATCCATACCACACACATACTTTGTGTCGTTGGATAAAAGATCACACACGCCGCATAACGTTTTTCCGCTTGACTATTTGCCACATTTATCAGATTTTGCCCCAGCTAGCCAGCAATACGTATTTAGTTTTTTTATCAGTGCATCCCGGCATAGCACCAAATAATTAGTGCCTAATTTTAGTACTTGCCCACATAGTATTAGTTAATCCTATCCTATTTTAGACATATTATTATTTCTAATTATGTTATTAAATACAAAATGGAACGCAACCAATGCGCAAAACTATGCTGTAAATCTCTCTGTGAATGCATCACTACAAGGTCTACAAGAACATTGACAAGTTTGACAACGTCAGGTTTGAATGTATAGCAATTGACAGCTAACAGCTACAGTTATTTTTTGACGTTGACTTGCTTGGCAATTAATTGTACATTCAGTAGTCAATTCAGTTCAGTATTCACAAATTGTCAAATTTCACAGAATTCACACAGTCACATTTCATGATTTCACAATTTTCACTTCACGACGTTGAAGTGGATTATGGATATGCATAATGATTTTGAAATAAATGTTTTGATTTTGTTTTGATTAACAACATCAGCATCACATTCACATAGTGACGTCTGTGACAAAATAAGAATCCCTAAATATATCGCTAAAAACCAAAATGAATACGAATAATGGGATAATGGAACATGAAAACGTAAACGGCGTAAACTTATCTCTAAAGCTTGAACCTCGCAATAGTTCACCAAAATCTCTGCTCGCAACTGTGTCATATAAAAGTAATGTGAAAAAGAAAACTTGGCCAGTGCAGTCTTTAGCTTTGGCTATATTATTCAATATATTTGCACTATGCTTCATAAGAATAAGTATGAGAACCACACTCATCATATTGATTGTATTGGTATTCATAATTTTTTTCTGGGTCACTCACAGTGTACAATCAGGTCTGTAACATTATTTTTTTTATATTTTATTTACAATACTGTTAAAACTTACATAAGAAGCTATAATTAAGGGTCATGTTTTTGTTGGTGGTAGAAGTTTAAATTCTTAATGAATTTAGATTTGTTTAGATTTTACTGAAACCTAGTATAGGGCTATAAGTATGAAGTATGCATTACTTATTTATTATATTTCTTATGTTTTATAACTATCCTAACAATATAACCTATTTTGATTCCAGAGAGTATACTTGTGATACCGACAGTAGGTATACAGATGTCAGTGAAGTACGTCATTGGACGAGAAGACCATTTCATACCATGGCCAAGCATTGATGATGTCATAATAAATGAGGTTATAAAACTAGTAAGTGTTAATAATGAAACATAAATAATTTTAACCTGGAGTTATTCAAGGCAATAGTGAATAGGTTGTATGCTACACCCTAGACTCAATCGCTCACTGTCAGATGAGATTGGAGTCAAATGTAATCCTATTTAAAGTAATATTCTTAAACTAGCTGTGTCCTGTAGTTTCACTTGGATTAAAAAAATTTCCCAACAGTTCCCTTCTCTGCTCTGCTCATATTGATTGTAGCGTAATGAAAAGTATACTATAACCAGCTCAGGAGTATGATAAATAATTGTACTAAGTTTCATTAAAAGCCGTCGAGTAGTTTTTGTTTCTATAATGGTTATACAGACAGACAGACAGACAAAAATTGTACTGATTGCATTTTTGGCATCAGTATCAATCCCTAATCCCCTAATAGTTATTTTGGAAATATATTTCATGTACAGAATTGACCTCTCTACAGATTTATTATAAGTATAAATGAATAAAGAGATTTACAGAGTAATAAGATGAAGGTAAAGAATTCCTAACAAACATACACAATATTATAGGTACTTAAGCCTTCAAATATTGAATACATTTGTTGTATAATGAAACAAAAAATAATTATGTTGCTTCATAGATTGCTTCTAATAATATGTTTTATAATTGTTTTCAGAATCGAGTGCTGTATTTTCTGACTTTATTAATCAAAGTTAATCAGACAAACCAAGATACAGAGAGTATAAAGCTTATACCGCTGTTTAAGGTGAGATTCAACAATGTTCAAGCAACAAATCCATTAAGAAAAATCTATATCTATTTTATATCATTGTAATCTTACATTACTTACTCTGTGCTTCGGCGGGCACGTTAGGCCGTCGGTCCCGGTTGTTATAGTCAGATAAATGTCGTTAAACCTGGTTGGAGGCCCTTTGGGCGGTTTGACAACATCCAACACTGGGTGGCCACTAACCAGTATCTCCACCAATCCGCATTGGAGCAGCGTGGTGGAGTATGCTCCAGGCCTTCCTCGGTAGTGGGGAGAGACCCGTGCCC